>BRDA01040430.1:0-22384 GCA_036984385.1 Crenuchus spilurus
GTGTGTGTGTGTGAGAGACAGAGAGAGAGTGTGTGTAAGAGAGAGAGTGTGTGTGAGTGTGTGTGTGTAAGAGAGAGAGAGAGTGTGTGTGTGTGTGTGAGAGAGAGAGAGAGAAATTAATGTGTATGAGAGAGCAAGTAGTAAGTGACAGTGTGTGTATGGTTGCTATAGAGGGCAAGACAGATGGAAAATGTGTGTTATGTGTGTGTTTTGAATGAGTGAAAGTGTGTGTGTGTGTGTGTGTGTGTGTGTGTGTCCAGTCATCCCCTGAGTATCCTGTGTGTAAAGCTGCTCTGTGCGGGTCCAGGTGGGAGAGACGGAGAATGAGTCACAGGCTGACAGGACGACACCCACAAGACAAAGTAGGGTCCACCCCTCTCCTCCACCTCGGCCAAACAGTGTGTGAAGAACACTGTGGTCTTCTCCCACACTGTACCTACCTAGCTACCTCACATCACCCTACGATAACAGCACACACACACACGTAGAGTCACACAGTAATTTGGTCAGTTGTGAGTATCAGTAACCTTCTGAAAGATTACAGCTGAGCATGTCATAGAACATTTCTCTCACCTAACACCTAAATCGGATCCAAAGGCCGGTAACCAGAAAGCAGTGCTTGTCAGGACATTGTACCATTACAAAATAAAGAGGCAGACAAATTCAGCATTCGCACATCAATGCAAAGCTAAACATTGCTTTAGTTCTAAGCTTCTTAGCACTCTGAAATCAATGAACAGATTCCTGAGGTATTAAGAATGCAAAGCCAATGTAAAATTAAGTGAGGAAAACAAATCTGATGGAAGATTTACCTTTTCATCTGTCAAGAGGCTTCCTAAGCTCACTTGCTCATCCACAAGATTCCCCATTTCAGACTTAAACCGAGTCCCCAATCAGCAATAATTCTCCTAAGTATTGCTGACATTAGCCTGAGAAAGATTAACAAATGATTAAGCGGATCTGCTCCATTATCACATGATAAGACTTGGCAGAGCCAAAAGCTCCATCATGCACACAGTAACTCAGCAGAGAGTAAAGGACTGTGTGAAACAGTCTCTCATTCCTAATGCAAAAATGAAGTGGGCTTTTTTTCATATTAGTGACTTTGCTGAAATATGTCCATTACTGGAGGCTTCAGTGACAGCTGACGGTCAACGTAATCAACGCTGAACTTTCAGAGCAGACTTTGAAATTCCTTCCAATTTCACTTGCAGAAATGGCAACAAACATTTCAGACCCACACATACACACATAGCACAACACTAATTAAAATCTTCCAATTCAAGAACTCTTTTGATTGACCGTAATGGTTTAGTAATCTTGTCCCTGTGCCTTGACCTACTCTGTCGCTGTGCGCAATTTATGGCACCCAATTACAATTTGTATAAGCCTTGCCAGGCGAGCGAGCCCCAGTGAAAAAGCGCTAGGCCTTCCGAGGCCTCATAATGTACGCCTTAACATAGATTCAGCCAGCTCTGTCTCTCAGTTCCTCAATCCTGCACTCGGCAGGGTTATAAAGTTTGTCATTTCTGTTTTTCATCTGATAACTTTCAGTAATACTGATAACAAGCATTATATGCATGATTATGTCTTACTCCAAAAAAATGCAAAGTAGGTTCATGTCTTGTGAGACACTAAACAACGCAACCTCATTAAAAGTTACTTTTACACGATCACATTTTCACCCAAAAAAATCATATTTACACAATCATCCACTTATCCCAGATTTACTCAATCCGTCAAAATATGATAAACCATGCTCAGTAGTCTGTGAGACCTTGTGTGCAGGTTAGGAGAATTTTGGTGACCCACTTTGACAGAAATGACTGTGCTATTTAGGTGATTTAGTTATAGTATTTTTTTTTTTTTGGTTATAAAAATTATTTCGTTATAGCATCATTAGCCTTACAGCTCCAGCTATAAACTGGAAGTAAGTGTAAGTGTAAAAATGTGTAATTGTGATTTTAGACAAACAGAACTAAACTAGAGCTGCATTCTAGGACAAAATCCAAAAATAACCGTGTCCTCCACATCAGTTTTTTTTTTATTATTCTGTATTAATTTTGTTAAATTATTAATAATTATAATTATATATAAATATAAAAATAATTAAATATAATTAATAATTATAAATCAGTCAAGTTTATTTCTGTAAATGTGTTTCCTGGTTTAATGTTTACAATATTCAAAAGTTGGGCACTGATATATTTACTTATTTACAAATGCAATGATAATGAAATGACAATACTTTTTATCTGTGTTTTAGGAGAAAATTTACGTTCTACATCTTAGTCATTAACATTTACTCATTAATGCAACATCACAGCATGACAGTTCACCTCCTAGACAGCAGAGGTCACTATCTCCTGAATACTAACAGGATCTCAGTACACCTGTAGACTGTGGCTTAAATAGAGGTCTGAATGGGCTAATCAATCACCAGCTATGTATCACAAGGTCTTGTTTGTGCATTTTCTATGCCATACATTTCTGAGCATTATCTGTGATTATTATATATAGTTTTTTTTTTTACTTTTGCCTGGACTTTGAGATTGGATTTTGGATTTACCCTCCTTGTAGTTCAGCTCTTTTGACCCTTCACTCTATATCTGAAACTAATAAATACTTGCATGTGGATCTGTGACTCATTACAATTAATTATATTTTGTATTTAATTTCACTGTTTCTGTTTGTGAGATAATCTCTACTATTTTGTGGCTAGTCACACATTTGACTTTGTAGATGAAGTATTCTAGTTCAGACCAAGAGTATCAAAAACCAAAAGAACTGAGCCTAACCAAATTCAGTTCCCACGATGACAGAACATGGATGTACTGAGGTATGTATATAATAAGATATAAGTGTTAAGGTACTCTGTACATAAGAGTCTCTTTTTTAGCCTATTTTGTATTTTCACTGATGTTTTTGGAAAGTCCACTTTATTTTTATTTCACAATAACAATACATATATGAGCATGGGATTAAGCTACACTACCAACATTTGACAAAACTGTATAGCAGTGTCCTTTTAAGAGAAAAGTCCATTCAAAACAAACTCCATCAGATGGAGAAGATGCTTTAACAGAGAGTACCAGGAAGCATGAAATCATTAATAATGAATGCATTCATTAACTTCATTAACACAAACTCAGATATCATCACGTACTGTGATATATTTACAAAATGCCATGATATTAAATTTGATCGGTACCACCCCGCACTGCTAAATAATGTAGAGCACAGCACATTGTGTGTCTAAAGGCAACACTGCTGTTGGATCCTTTGATGTTCTATTTTCAGCATTATCCAAATTGCCAAGGATTAAACATAGGCGAGAGTCAACACTGCGGACTAAACTACGGCTCATGTGCAGCCTCATCTCAATTAAAGCAAACCTGAACATTTCTGCATGCGTTTGTGATGCCTCTGAGCCAATCTGCACCATTCCAGGCCCAGAGAAGCAGGAGGATGCTGGGTAGTTTGCCGGAAGTCAATCTTGATCAGTGTAACTGCCAAAGCCAGACAGTCAGGGGTGAGGGCGAGCCTTGCGCCCATTTCTGACACAGATAGCACTTGTCAGCCAAAAGTAAGTGCATCCTCATCTCTCTCGTATTTGACTTGCATAATCAGTAAGCATAAAAACAGGTTGCAAACTGGGACAATGCATTAGAAAGCACGCACACACTGTTCTCACTGCAAGCTGGCCAGCTCTCAAAGGCCTTGCTTAGTAATCCTAGTGAGTTCCCTGAAGACAATGAAAAACACTCTCACACTCGACACATCACAGATGATCTATAACTGTATCTGTAACTGCCAATATAACTACTGATTCAGTATGTGCCCAAAATGATGAACATAGAACACACTAGGAGAACTTAAATAAAAGAAATTACAAATGATCAGCTCCAGGGCAAAGTCGGTCTCTGATATATATCTGGAATAAAAATGTAAAGTCAAGGTCAAAAACCACTTGCAAAATATAACTCAAATAAAACAGACATCCATCGATAAAGGAAGTAAAACCCGCATTTACACAATCATATTTCACACAAAAAAACATCTTTCATTTAACCGCAGGGTTCCTGCAGGTTTCAAAGAGTTACATTTTCTACATTAAGACCTTTTAAGACCATTCTCAGTGAAATTTAAGGCCAACATGACAAATTGCTAGAAACATTCTAATGATCCCAAATATTCTCAAAATATTTTATTTTTATTAATTCAGTTATTTAAAAAAATTAATTTAATTCAATATTAGAATAGATAATCAAAATAGTTACATTCTCAGTACAAGTAACCAACACAACACTAGCATGTCTAAATACAACCTCACCCTACATATGTCGGAGTTCTTTTTTTATCACCAATCTCACTTTCAAGGGTTTAGAGTTGTGCAAGCTTGTCTTTGTATGTCCTTCTCAGGGCATCTGACTTCCTTCTTTATGTCAATCTCAATTAGCAAGATAGAGAGGTTAAGCGCGCAAGAGAGATTTGTATACAATGTTGAGTTAATGTGCGTGCAAAAATTTTCTTGCTCAACTCAACACGTCTACACGCGCTCAGAATTGTGGCACAAACATAACGCCATATCCATTAACACCGGAGAAAAGTCGCTAGATTTGTCGCTAGTCGTTTTTTGGGAAAACAAGTCTGAAAACTCGCTGAATATAGCAACGAAAGTTACCAACACTGTATTCACTAGCGTGTTTTCATGCAGTTATCATGGGGATCTGTAGTTTAATGACAACAGCCCACGCTGGTAGCCCCCCCAGAAACACAGAGAACAGAACTACATTTACATTGATCCATTTAGTCAACGTTAGCAGAGTTCTCAAAACTAACTTCCGATTAGACTACACTGCTCTTGAATTAAAAGTAAAGACTTAAATAAATTTAATTTAAGACCGTGGATGGATATCTGACTGTTTTTAAGACTTCTTATGGATTTAAATTTAAAGTTTTGAATTTTTGATTTTTTTAAGGCTTTTTAAGACCCGGCAGGAACCCTGTACCCCAGATATAAGGGCTTCTACAGCATAAAATGTTATATATCATATACTGAGGTTTAAACCTTATTCACTAGACAGTGAGATCTGGATGAGGTTTACCGAAACCGCTGTGCTATTAAGGTGACTTTTAAATTGAAGTGTTTATTAACAACATTGGATCACAGCTCCTGTTCTCCTGTACTATATACTAAAGAAGTGAAATGTGGACTCTGAGAAAATTGTAAAATGGAATAAATATGATTTCTTATGCTTGCTATAAACATTTTACATAGCAATGAGAAGGTGAAATTTTTCAAAGTGTCAAAAGTAGCTCAGCAACTCATAAATGAGAAAATATCAGTATTATCAGATAAATGTTAGAATCAAAGCCAGTAATTACAAACAATAACTTCTCAAATTTGCTGGCACATACACTGATGCATACACAGTCACACTCTGATGCTGTCCTCAGTTTCAGCAGAGGACAACAAAACTGCAGCCTTCAACAAATGTTCAGCCAAAGCACAACAAGCAGAAACCACTCTGAAAACTTTCAACGAATCTAATCTAATTAGTCATTTGAAAATTCATCATTCCAGTGACCTATATAGCATAATAATAAGAGCCAGCTAATGTTAGAATCTGATATTTTAAGTTTTTATAGTCCCTCTCAGTGCTACATCAAAAATTTAATTGGGATATTCTGGAAAAAGTTCATTTATGTTCATAATTTCATACACATGAAGTGACATTTCAAGCCTTTTTCAAGCAGTGATTTCCGATTAATCTGAAGATCCACTAAAGACTAAACATGTTCACACTTCAAGCAAGTCTAATGTGTTGTTATTGTTTTGTAAAATTTTAGAGACAGAAAAAAGGAAAACTATATAAAAGCGTTGGTCACCCCAAGAGATTTGAGCTCTCAGAAAATTTTTCTCAAGTTTCAGCCCATAAATTAGGGCTAGATTTGTTGACAATCTCCATAGGAAAGGCCATGTAATGCACATTTTTTATTTTGTTGAAGATTTGTGAACAACTATAACGTTCTATGAACAATCACCAGCTATAAGCTCCTATAAGAAGCTGACAGCACATAAAATTAAAATAATTGATGCGCAAACAGTAGGAGAAGGCTATACGTCAATAAAGCTTTTTAAAGTAACCATTTCCTCAGTTCATAGTGCAATTAGAAAACAACATTTAACAAAAATGGTGGTGGTCAAGTTGAGGTCTGAGAGCCCATGAAAGCATTCTAATATTATTCTATTATTCCCTTTTTTCTAAAAATTGTATGATCAGTTCTCTCAAAAATTTCAAAATCATAAATCCCTATTTGATAAAAAAAAAAGACCTTCAGGAAGACTTGGCAGACTCTAATATGTCTAAATTTTGCTGGTTAATGTATATGGAAGACACATTAATTTGTGTCATTGTTTAATTTGGGATACTGTATAACAACTACAAAAAGAGTGCTTGAAACATTATTGATGAAAATTAAAACATTAAATAAAAAAAGAAAAATGATATTGCATAAAAAAGGTCTAAAAGCATGTTTTGTGTAGACTTCTACATAACAAGGAGATTGACAACATGAGGTTCTAGATTAAGAAAGGTGTGCTACAGTTAAACCCCTGGTAATTCATGACCAGCTCTCCCCTGGTAAAGTAAAAATAGTTCAGTTAAAATGAATGAATGAATAAATATGGGATATATGAGATATTTTTTACAGTATTCATTGTCCTTTGTCACCCCACGCCACAGAGAGTGAACGTAACAATTAAGTGAAAATGAGTTGCAATGCAATATATTAAACATCACGAGTCATTTGCCAAAGTGAACATCTCACAGACATTAAAATAATTAATGTGCTCAGCAAAGTTGTCGAGTTCTATTAAATGCTTAAGATCCCAGGGTCTCACTGGGCACAGACAGAACATTAGGCTAAGATACTTTGTGGAAAGGGGTGGGTGAGATAGGTCTTTATCTGATGCTGCCAGGCCGAACCGCACACAATTACATAAATGTCATGTCATAGTAACGTTCCAATAGAGTGGCATCCATTATTGAGGCTCGAGGATCGTTCAGCAATCTGTTATATAAACTGTGGTTACTGGGGCTGAGTGTTTCACTTGGGGCTGAATATGCATGAAAGACTTTAAGGAAAGATTATATTTTAACCTTCCACAATAGAACTTTAATATCTCATGTGAATTACAGAAAGAGATGAGATGTTTTCAGTCTTCTGATTGATGGGTTCTGATTGTAATGTGCTTTGAGTTGGGCCCTATAAATAAACATGAATCATTTTTACATAGTTTAGTGAGGTTAGTGAGAAGTTAGATTCTGATTAATGTACTTAAAGTTTTATTATACATTATTAAGGTTGTTAATGATTCATGACATTCTTGTCTAAATTTGTCAGTATTTAAATTCTGCAAAAGGAGCACAATGTCACTACTGAGCATGCAAAGACAATAAAAACAGAAGAACCAGTGGAGATTGAAGCCATGTACATACATGAAGAGTGGCACCTAAAACCATACATCATGCTCACAGAAAACATGAGTTAGAGGGAGGGGCGTTGTAGTGGGTTGAAAAGTGGCACCGTGTTACTAGGGCCCCAAGTGGGCAGCAATTAAATAAAATGGAATTACATTTTATTTTAAATATTAAAAGAAATAATAATTAATTATGGGGGTGTGGCTGAATTTGGTGCTACATCCCTGGTTAGAGGTACAACAGACAACTTTTGAGTAAAGATACTTTGCATTTTCAGCTTATTGACTTAGCTTGTTTAGTATTTGTCAACAAACAGTAACTGTTTGCTAATGTTTTCAATAATTTATTAATAATTATTTTTAAACAAAATTTTGCAAGCTGAAATATTAAAAAATTTGAGATTCTGACTTTCATGAGTAGTAAGGCATACTGATCAACAGTAAACCCAAAAAAGGCTTGAAAACATCAATTTCCATGTAATGAATATAAAATATATGACATTTAACTTTTCAGTTAATTCTGAACAACGATGAACGACAAAATATTTTATGTGGCACTGTATAGAATTACGCATGTACAGTCTTACCAAAAAAGTTTGGTGAAATGATATTTTGCTTCCTGTCTAAATGAAAATAATAAACAAATAATGTTTTGTGCACTTTTACTGCAGTTTCTGAATTTAAATAACTTAAACAGACATTTGACATTTTTTTCCAAATTGTTACATTTTTTGAAATATACAGAGGTTTGTTTTCTGTCGATGATGTGTTAACTTACACTCTGAATTATCAATAAAACATGCATTTATATAGCTCTAAATTTAGCCCGTATATATGTGCATGCATGTGTGTGTGTGTGTGTGTGTGTGTGTGTAGTGTGCACAGTAGAAGTCCTAGCAGCAGCATACTTTCTGTAATATAAAATTAAAGCCCTAGAAAGCCTCAAATTCGATTAAAAGTGTAATTATGATTACTGGTAATCTTCCAAAGTTAGAGAGAGAGAATACAATCTTCTGTCTTCTCTAGGGACAGCTAGGCAACTATCAGTTTTTGTAAGAAATAAAACCTACAGGGAAATAGAGAACAGTTTCTACTTTTTTGGTACATTTCAGAAAATACAGAAAGGAAAAGAGTCATTTTTTGTAGTGTGTATATATATAATTACTGTAATTATACTATATATAATATTATAATTACTATATTTAGATTTAACATGTTTTGAATTTACACTCAGATAGAATCATACTTACCTCACCAGAGTCTGAAACATGCATGTAGTGGTTTTACAAAACCAAAACCTCATCATTATGACATTAAACAAGTGAAGTAGAGTACATCTGCTGGGAGGGTGAATTTTATTAGTTTGCTTTGTGCTCCATTTCCATAATGTTTCCTCGACCACGTTTGGCCTGCACTTCTTCACTGATTTTATGGCTTCTCTCTTTCTGCAGAATATTGAGCTGCTACTCCATTAAAAAGGTAGTGCAGCTAACCTTCATCATCACCAGCAGCTGGCCCAGGTTTGCCTCTATAACTTTCTTACTGATATGCTGACCGTGGTGTGTGCCGTGATATATAGAGGCGCATTTTTCAATATAATCATGCCATGCAGGCTGAGTGCTCTGCTGCACTGATTGTAAACCAAACCATGTGTGCACTCCACCCCAACAAGAAAACACGCACGCACCCGCCGAAAATGAGTGCGTGCCCCTGTTCTGTTGTTGAACACATATGCACCTTAATCAGGCCTCTGTCATTGGCTCGGTTGGGAGAATAGATGAAGTCCTCGGTGACCTGACCTCCATTAGATCACTTATTCACAGCTGATGAGGTGTGATAACATCAGCTATCGATTAGGAGATGGAGAAAAAATGATGAGAGAGGAGAGAGGGAGTGGGAGAGAGCAACGGGGAGGGAGGGATGAAAGAAAGAGAGAGGGATAGGAAGGGGAGACTGCTGTCTAAGCAGTTCAGAGGATTGATCAGGTCTCCAACTCTGGCCCTCGGTCTTCGCTCAAGACCAATTCACTCAGCTTTCCAAAATATGCCACACTCACTTCCATTCCAGCCCAGAAGGGCTTCTTCAAATCTAAATGCAAATCAGCCATTTAAGGCAATTAACAACCTGCTCTACATGATCTTAACACAAGCTGCAAATGAAGCAACATTTGGTGTAAAGCTTCAGCTTTGGAATGGAGTAACTGATGTCTATTGGTTTAATCAGCTGTTAAACAGACATCAGTTTTAAACTCAGACTGTCACTTGATGTGTAATATTTCATTACTGCTTATTGATAATGTGATAAATTATGTCAAAAATATACTGGTTGGGCTGCCCAGAGTGGCTCAGTGGACTAAGATGCTGACACTATGTTCAGAAGATTGCGATTGTTCAAATCCCGGTCATAATGTTTGCCATCAACAGCTGGAGCCTGAGAGAGCAAAAATTTGTTGAGCTCTCTGTAGGCGGGTAGATGGCACTGTCTCCCCATCACTTAGCCAATACTATGTCCGCTGGCTCAGGCGTCTACCAATTGGTCCATCAGAGCTGGAGATCTTGCGCTTTCCTCTGAGCGTGTTGGCTCCAAGGTGACGGTGTATCAGCGGTAGTTGTAAATACTGGTTGAGTGTACTGGGGTAGTAATTTTACATTTGGTACACTGATCTACTTCATGTATAATAAAAAAATAAATGCAAAAAAGACGCACTAAAAATCGCCAAAAATTTGAATATCATGAATCTAATTTAATTTAAAAAGGGGGAAAAGTTATTTGCATATATTTTATAATCATAATTGCATATAAACCATAATGATCAACAGTAAAACCAAAAAACTGTCACTTCACATGTAACAAATAAAAAATATGACTATTTACCTTTTAAATTAACAGAAATTAATTACTTTTACAGTTTACAGGAACTGCATAAACAAGAAGTTGATTAGATAGCACATTATTTACAGCTATTTAAAAGAGTGCAACAGTTTTTTAAAAACTATACAAATTTTGAAAGATGTTGCATTAATTTCATGAATCTCTCCATGACCATCTCCATGTCACACCACCACTTCTTCCCTGTCCCAGCCCCACATTGTGCTCGATTGTTTAAGTTTCCTTATGTGACTTCTCTGTCCATATGCGCTGTTTACATTTACGTCATATCTCTGTGTACCCACCCTCGTCATGTTGTCCTGTCTGTGTAATGTTCAGCGCCTGTCTCATCTAATACCACAACCCTGCTTGTTCTTTCCCCTTTGATTAAATTTGCTATTTAAGCTTCCTCATGTTTAGAGTCCTTCAACAGTAATTGAATGTTATTGTACGTAGTGAATGTAAGTAGATGTCCTTATGTATGTTAATGTAGAGAAGTGTTCATGTATGTTAGTAAATGTTTGGGTTCGTAGGTGTTTCACAGTCACAATATTTTTAGTACAGAACCCTCGGCTTGGTTCTGGTTTGTAAGCCATAATGTTTTATATGTTTTTTGAGCAATAAAGTCACTCACATGGATCCCACCATTGTATCCTGTATCCTCAACCCTTGTGCTTGTTACAGTGGGAAAGATTTCATGGCAGTTGTTAAATAAAACATGTTAAACTGCACAGAAGAGAATATATTTATACTTACACTATATATATTTTCTACGGTCTCAAGGTACTTGTGGAGCAAGCTGCCAATGAGTGCATTTTTGACCCCTTCAAACAGTATCTTTACCACAGTTTAATTTATACAGCACCTTCCTGCAATCCTTTATAACAATCAGCAAAGTACAGTCAACAAAACAGCATAGTTTCCCAGCCAGAGGAGGAAATCTCCCCAGTACATAGTCTACAGCCATAGAATTAGTCCAGTAAAGATCTAATTGTTGTGGGAGAAGAATCCTTGTTGGTGCATTTTGTCTGTTCCAGCTTGTCCACAAGCTAAGCATTGTGATGCATGATGTGCATTGTGAAAATTTTCTTCAAGCATTATGGTGCTACACTTTCTGCAGCATTTCCCAGCCTTAGTTAGAGGTGAAACTTTAAAGTAAGAGGGTCAATCTAAAGAAAAGGCCATGCCTCATGCTGTTACCAGAAAAAGCTTGAGTCATCACACCCTTGTCCTTGATGATACGGTATATTATTCATTAATCATTTGCCAGATGAGAATTGCAGATCAGACAATATTATTGGTGTAAAATGCCAAAGAAAATTTGCTGCTGCAGGATATAGGCCCTGCCCCCTGCAGTAGAATTCCATGAGAGTCCTAGCTCCCATTGATCTCATCTTGGGCTCCATGTTGACTTTTTCTGATCAATGCTCTGCGAGAGAGTGAGAGAAAAAAAGTGCCCGTCGATGACTGACATCAATGATGTACAGCCACTGTGGTCACCCTGACAGCACCTGGTTGTCCTGACCCACAGCAAGGCATGCAGCCACTGCTGGCCAAGGACAAAAGGAGGAGTATGGCTCTGAAGCTTGGCGAGACTCGGCGCTATAGCAGGTGCAGGCTCTCCTCTCTGCCTGCTGGGACTGTGGAGTCAGGCCGGTGGGGTGCTTCCTGCTCCCCACACGACGGGCCCGTCCCAAAGCCGGCTATACGCCAGAGCAGCTCAGAGCCAGAGCATACAAGACCATATAACAGAGAAAGATAGAGAGAGAGAGGAGGTGGTTGATGGTGGTGGGAAGGATTAGGGCATTCACACATACTGCTAGACATTTCAGAACTCAACAGTACAATAGTGACCTGATACACTGGTATGCACACTAGGTCTTCACCGATATAATATGTGGTTGACAATATTAACCAATACTGAGTTTTACATCTCCTTAATTGTTATTGTAAGGATGTGATGAAGTCAAGGACAGACATCACTCATGTGAAGAAAAGAGTTTACAACACTATGACAGAGTGAACTGGAAATATAATACAGTCATAAGTAACACAATTAAAACTTGATAAATGCATATTTAAACGAGGTTAACATGGTGGAACACACGAAAGCCTTATGTGAAGTGAAAAAATAAAAATGAAGAAAAAGAATAATAAAAAAAAGCCAGTATTTAATGACAAAATTTTTAGGTTATGATTTTATTACATTTTAAGATATGTGACATTTTTTAAACAGGCAAGAAATTAGATTCACAGTTGACATAATAAAAAAGTCAATATTTTTAATTAACTGCATTAAAATAAATATCAAATGACCACCTTAGCCATGCCATCTGCTTCATAGGCCCAGACATAACAGCATTTGTTCAGTGGTGATCCCTGATACTTTTCTCATTGCTCGTGTGTTAATTCTAGAGGTTAACTTGACCACTGTGGTGCAGCCATTGCTCTGTAACCCTTGTTAGAGTCTTTGTTCTGCTCTGGCATCAATAGCCTGTGGGGCAACACTGTTATATTGTTGAGGCACTCAATGTACGAGAAGTCAATTCTCAGTACACCTTCACTACAGTGGGTCTAGAACATCAAACAAAGTTAGTAAATTACGAGATGCTACAACACTTCACCCAGTTTTATCATGCCCTTTTGGACATCAGTCAACTCAAGTCTTTGTCCATGCTGATTGTTTTGCACTCTGCAACAATGGATTTGTGTGCTCACTTATTTATGCATGCAGCAAACACTGTCACATGACATCCCAGGCCTGTGTTCATTAAACCAGGGATGGTCATAATATTCTGGCATGACTGTATATTGGTTGAAAAAACAAGTATCGGTAATATTTTATAATAACGTTCATTAATAACTCATTAACGAATGATTAACTATTGATTAATATATGTGAAGAAATCATTAGATAATGAGAATTTGAAAATCAACAAATTTTTACAGTTCAGGTAGTTACCAATGTAGTTACAGTTTCTGATACGGTTTCTGGGCATTATGGGTAGCCGCCCAGGATGGCACGGCATTAAGAGTTGCAGAAAGAAGGCATGCCCTGCCCCCGAGAGTTTCTGTAAAGGATCATTGCATGACAGAGCTGGCCAATGGTTGGGTGTGCAGTGGTTGCGACGGGGGTTGTTCGGCAGGGGGGAGCACTGGTGAGGTTGTCCGCCCAGGGAGCCAAAAAGGGCTAGGACTGCCACTGTACCAATGACTGTATTCATTTTTTGCAAATGTTAACAAATCATTTGCAAATCATTTGTTAATCATTTGTTAATGAAATTCTGATGAACTAATGATTTGTTCACAATTTTTTTTTTTTTGCTTTATTCCAAGTCAAGCCAATACACTTACAAGAACAGTATATATACACAATACATATACACATACATGCATATACAATTACACATACAAATACACATACCTACAAATACACATACACCTACCTACATACGTTTTTACTAATGTATTAGTGTAACATAATTACTAATGATTATTAGTCATTAGTTAATGAACTATTAATGAATGATATTATAAAATATTACCCAAATATTTTTTTCAACAAGTTAATGTTTCATTATGGACATTGATGGCCATTACAGACAACTGCAAAATAACCAGAGGACACTGTGGTGTGTAGCAGAAGCACCATACCTCAGTTACTGTACAAGCTAAAATATAATAATAATAATAATAATAATAATAATAATATAAAAAAATAATAAAATTAATTATTGGAATTATCAGCCATAATTTTAATACGGGGGCAATAATAATAATGTAGTTTTTCCATTTATTGGTAATCATCCAGTACTATATTGTGCATTAACTATTTATAGCAACTTGGGTATAAGGGTGGTGTAACATTAAAACATCTAAATGTTCCTAAAAATCTAATGTTCTCTAATCCCCTGCAACAGGTTTTAGAGCACAATGTCTATCTTTGCACGGTCAAAACAGTGAAACTGTAAACTCTAAGTAAACTGATACTGAAGGAAAGTGCTGAAGACTGATTGATTCAGGCTATTGATTAACAACATGCTAGTGACCTCACCACACATAATGCTAGAAAAGAAATTTCAATGAAAAGTGGTATATGTGTACAAATTAAAAATTATTTTAAGGTCATATTCTTTGATATTCTGGTACTAATTTCACATAATTGTATTAACTGTACAATTTTAGGAGCATTAGAAACCCAATGCATTTATAACACCTAATTAACATTTATAATAATGTACTTTCATTCAGGTCATTTCAACACACACAATAGCACAAAATTATCCAACTTAAAAAACAGCATTTCAGTATAGCTCAATAAGTATGTTAATTAAATCAAACTTTTGATCATGAATTTGAGAAAGATATGCAAATACACAGTCATATGAGAATAATATGACCAGCCCTGGTTTGGAATGAACTCTGCCCAGGATGTCACAGATCCACGTGACAGAGTTTTTAACATGTATAAATAAATGAGTACACCAAAGGATGCAAAGGATGTTGACTGATGACCAAAAGGGCATGACTAGAGCCGCTGTAGTGAAGGTGTACCAAGAATGACCTTCTCATACATTGAGTGCCACCCAACAGCATAAGAGTGGTGCCCCATGAGCCAGAGAAGAACAACTGAGTGCTACAGTGCACAACAATGGACCAATTAACCTCCACACTGGATCAGTTAACCACCTAATTAAGTCCACACCACGACGTCTTGCTAGTCTCAACCAAGCCAAGGATGGTTATTCCCACTAATATGTAGGTGGTCATAATTAAGATTAAGATCAACCAATTTAGCCAATGTGATTTTTCACACAACAGAATTTGACCTCCGCATTTAACCCTTTCGTGCAATGAAACACACACAGACACTAGTGAACATACAAGGCTGTGAGAATTTGTGCCTGAAGTGGTGGGCAGCCCTTATCCATCGGCACCCGGGGAGCAGTTAGGGGTGCCTTGCTCAAGGGCACTTCAGTCATGTCCTGTCTGGGGATCGAACCAGCAACCTTCTGGTCACAAGACCAGATCCTTACCACTAGGCCATGTCTGCCCCATAGCAATATTCTGACCATGTGTATAATAGAAATATTCAATGATATTCGAATAGCAGCAGGATCTGGTCACCTTAGCTACACATCATTCAGTAATTATAAAATTCATGTGCAAGTTAGGATTAGTAAAGAATTTAAACGAGATTAGAATCAGTTCACCTTGCAAACCTGGACAGAAGCGATCAGCCCCATGTTGCTAAAAAAAGTTCAAACAGAGCTTTTTCTCCATCTCACATCTATTCAGCAATGGATATATACTCTGAGTGTCTGCTTGAGCGTTCAATCGGAAGGCTGCGTAGAAGCGTGTTATTTTGGAACCCAATCTACTCCACGAGCCTGAGCAGCGAGCGAGGGCTTTAGTGATGGATCAGGCTGTTCTTTCTGACACTCTGATGACAGCCTGCGCGGCTGAACACTCAGAAACACGGCCTCACTTCTCCGACACGTCCCAGCACTGATCATCCACAGATAAAACTCTACCAGACAGCAGACTTGTGAATTACTGATCACAGACGCGGCTGGTATTGCATTACCTTCTGGTCCGCTCTTAGCACTATGATTAGAAGCAGGATCTGCCTGGAGATTTGATACTACTTTTTTTCTATGGGGTTGCTTGTGCAGCCAGGGAATGTAACCTGTATTTCATAGCATTCACAAAAGCTGAAAGACTTGACGACAAGTGCACATATTAATTGGCAATGCAAGGCAAGAGCAAACATTATTGCCAACTCTTGCTAAAAACTATGCATATTCTTTGGAAGTGGAAGCACTTTGTGTACCCTTGAATAAGTTGGGCAGGTTACCTCAAGGTAAAAGTCTGCTGGTTTTCCTGAAGTAAAGGGAAACTTAAAAGGCGGGCCCCTGTAGAGAGGGTCTCAGCTGAGACTCCGCGACGATTTGTATTCAGACCAGAAGAGCACATGCAACTGCTTTATGGAAACACTGGACTTAATGCGAAGAACAGCCTGACGCACTGACGGCACGGAGCTGCTGCATAAACATTCGCCTTTATGCAGCTCATCCAAAAGGCTGGAGATGACTGAAATATGACAAAGAGGCAGAGAAGCCTCTGTTTTTCTCTTTCTGTCTGTGTAGGGTGTATTTGATGATTAACCAGCAGGCTAGCTGACACAGTGGAGGTGGCTGGCCTCTAGTGGGAGACACTCTAAAGCAGAGCTTTCCAAAGGAGCCGTCCTCAGAGCCGCACTCCTACATGTTTTCTGTTTATATCTCACTGGGATGGAGCTCGGCTGCTAAAGAGTGCTGCTATGGTTTCACACACACACACACACACACACACACACACACACACACACACGAGTGCTTTCTCCAACTGTATTTTCTCTGTGGAGTCAAAATATTTCATGACCTTTTCATCAAACTAGACAGGTAGGTAATAGATTGCTATGGAGGCTCTAAGTGTGCGGGAATAAGATGGAGACGACTTCATTGCCTCAGAGTGTGACACTTACGGACACACAGATGCCCACACTCACACACACACACTCACAATCTACCCACAGCATCCACTGCTCCAGTACCTCACCACCATCATTTTACCAGTCACTGCATAGGCTGAATAATACCCCCCACACATGCTATCACTCTCTCTCACTCATACTCTCTCTAAGTACGGACTGATACACAGTATGTGGTCTAAAAGTACTGCTGTCAGTACTGACTATACTTTTAGCAGTATTGACAGACAATAACAATGGATTAAAAACTAAAGCTGACAATGTTTTAATGATAAAAAGTAGTTAATTAGGTTCAAACACATTGAACATGGTTAATCATGTGGTTAAAGCCGCTGAATTGATGAATGTAAAAGCAGCACATTGTCTCAAAAGTAAACACAATACACTTCAAATAAATGTATCTCTAAATATTAAATAATGCAAAATATTATTTTAATGAGTCTTTAATAATAGTAATTTAAATAATAATAATTTAATTATTTTAATAAATAATAAGAAATAATAATTTCACCAAGTCATAAGAGAACAGGCTTCCAGAGCAACAGGTGTTTGATTAGCTTTTAAACTGTGATGGCATTTAATCCGCTCTGCCCCTTTAAGACCATGATTATCACTGCTGTTGGTGAATTCACCAAACATGATCTAAAAAGGCAAAAAATTCATTGATTTATATGCCGTTAGCTTCATTTTGAACAAGACAGCACAGATATAAACATAAGACTCATCAGTTAAAGAGAACAAGAATAAGCTATTATTCATTCATTCATTCATTCATTATCACACCCGCTTGATCCTTATCAGGGTCGCGGTTAGTCCCCTACCCCCTCACTGGGCGCAAGGCAGGGCATTACATTAGTCAACTAAGCCCAGGACAGGGCGCCAGTCCATCGCTGGGTGACACATACACGGACATTTTACCTGACGTCCATGTTTTGGACCGTGGAGGAAACCGGAGACCTCGGAGGAAACCCACACAGACACAGGGAGAACATGTAAACTCCGCTCAGATGGGGAATCGAACCCAAGACCCCAGCACTAAGAGGCGAACGTTCTAACCACTAAGCCACCGTGCCGCCTAATAAGCTATTAGACGTTTGAAATGTGCTCTGAATTAGCTCAAATTTCTTCTAGGCACTCAACTCATTACTGGGCTCACGCCTGGTACTACAGGTCACATACATGTTCAAAAATCTGAAAATAAATGGGGCCTCAATTGGCTCAGCGGACTAAGGCACTGTCACTATGATCTGAGGATTGTGAGTTCACATCACGAGTTTGAATCCCATTCATGCTGCTTTGCCATCAGCAGCCAGAGCCCAAGAGAGCACTCTCTCCCCAGCACTACTATGTAATGTTGACTGACTCGGGCATCTTCCAGGCGATCCATGACAACTGGAGATCCTGCGCTTTCCTCTGAGTGCTTTGGCTGGCCAGTGGCAATATACTGGCAGCAGTTCGAAAAGAGATGGAGCTTGACTTCACTTTTAGAGATACTCTGATCATCTGATATATCTAATATATCCCAAAGATTTACATAAGCCATTGTTATGACAAAATCTACTGTATTTACATTTTCTCTAAGTGGACATATTGTTATGGCTTGTGTGAATATTCACCATTTGCAAGTGACTTTTCTCATTACTAAAGTGGCATTAAAATGAAAAAAATGGGGCCCCAGATTTAGTTATGACAAATAGTGGCTCAGCAGGCTAAGACGCTGACACTATGACCAGAGGATCACAAGTCTGAATCCCGGTCATGCTGTTTTGCCCAAGAGAGCTAAAATTAGCAGTGTTCTCTCTGGGCGGGTAGATGGCGCTCTCACTCTCCCTATCACTTTCACATTGCAATGTCCGCTGGCTCAGGCATCTACTGATTGGTCCATTCAGAGCTGGGAATCTTGCGCTTTCCTCCGAGCACATTGGCTCCCCAGTGACGGTGTATCAGTGGTACTTTGAAAAGAGGCGGTGGCCACATCACACACAACGGAGGAGGCTTGTGCTTGTCTTCACCCTCCTAGAGTCAGGGACAATGCAAAGTGATGGGGAGAGCCCTCTAGCAGATGTCAAAAGTTACGTTTACTACAGCTATGAGGTTTTCCATAAAACTTCACAAAAATAAAGATCCTGGCTTTTCCATTTGAAACCAAGGTTAATAACTCCAAATGTATTTTTGCAAACACAAGACAGATTACTGCAGCAAATATTAAACAGTCAGACTGAAATGATCTGGAATAACCTGTCAAGATACCGCGCTGGACTCACTACTTATAACAGGTTGCAATGGGATGCAGGAAAAAGGCAAATGAGAGCTGAGTGAAACTTCAAGAGAGGAATTATTACACAAAATATAGACAGAAGACATTGGAAGAACTAATGTTTCTTGTTCCACAAAAAGTGTTTAAAGAGTTCTGAACAGTCACTACTGCAAGCAACTTCTTTAAAATATCAGCATCAGGCAGACTTTTAGTTTCAACTGACAATTCAAACCCATATTTAATGACATGCTTATTGCAATTTCAGCAGAACAGAGCATTTAGGCAACACTGAGATATATGTGCATTTCATTCATTTTACTGCTTTTGTAGCTCTAGAGAAATATGTTATTTTTCCTAACAGTGTTCATTTAAGTGTACACCGTCTCAGATTCTACTTATTATGCATAAATGCTCAAGTTACAGTTTTGGCAGATATGTACATGAAAAACACTTGGGCAATGGTCTCAGTTCCCATAGCTGTTGGTCTTTCCAGCAGTTTGAGTATCTTTTTTTAGACAATCTGCTATATGTTAATTTTCTTGTTGTTTTGGCAAGCATATATAAGCTATTTCTGTGAACTTATACCTCCGCATACAGTATACTGTATAAACATTTATATGGTCAGCTTGGTATGCTGAGGATATCGTCACTGCACTAAATGATGAACTTCAGGGAAACAGGCAGTACTACTTTTTAATTATAAGCATAGCTAAACTTATTTGTGTGGGGTTTTTTATGGTAGGGCATATAAAAGGCATTGATTAGAACACCTGACCCCAATTACCCTCTTTTCAGTAGGACATTATCCTAGAGGCTCCCATAGTTTTTTCCCATCAATGAACCTGACTGTTTAAACTACCCGTTCAATTAAAAACAGCAATATCTAGTGTGAGGGTTTTGCTAAATAAGATGTTATATTTGTTACAATGGTTTTAGTGGTGATAAGATATAGGCAATCTTACTGGTCTAATGGATTCACTTCTTAAAAACTGCAGTAAAATGTATTTTAACAGATTAATGCAATATTCACTAGTCAGAACTTGGGGTATGTTTAAATAAATATTCAATGAAAAGAACAGCGTAAATGTAAACCTGATCAAATTAAATTTTAATGCAAGCCAAGCAGCAGCTGAATGTACTAAAAACAAGTAAATAATAAATATTGTCCAGTTTTTGTAAATGTGCTTTGTATACTGGAACAGCAACATTCAGTGTTATTATAACCATTTTAACTTTTTTGTTTTGTTATTTTTTTATTTTATTTTTTAATTTTTTTCCAATTTTCTCCTCTTCCCAATGAAGTACTAGCCAATTAAGCCATCCCATCCACTAGGGGGCTCTCCCCATCACTTTGCACTGTCCCTTACTCTAGGAGGGTGAAGACATGCACACACCTCCTCTTTTTAAACTACCGCTGATACACCATCACTGAGGAGCCAACATGCTCGGAGGAAAGCGCAGGATTCCCAGCTTCGAATGGACCAATCAGTACATTGCAATGTGTGAGTGAGGACTGCTGAGCCACTTGGGACCAATAACCAGTTTAACTTTAATGTAAAAAGGCCTAATGGTCATGCACAAAAGATTACATTCAGATCAGAGTATGTTAACATTGTTTAGATAATGGTCAATACAACAGCACTAGCCAAACTAGCCAATAACCAATACCAGAAAGGACTACAGTACTTGTAGACAGAATGGTCTTAACTACACCATTACTCAGGATTAGACAGAATTCGCTTTACTTACAAATTAATGTGGCACGCCCAAGTCCCACCCCAACCCACAAGAAGACAGAGGTTGGCAAGGTCAGACATAGAGGCTGAAACTTACACAGAGAAAGGCCTTCCATCATGTTACCTTATGTCACCTCAATGAGGGTATGGACAACGGCAGGTAATGTCCAAGGCAACCTGAGAAAGAGCTCATTTTGCCCTCCTCCCATACTCCTATACTGACTCACTCATTCAGTTACTCTCTCTCTCTCTCTCTCTCTCTCCATCTCTCTCTCTCTCTCGGGCTAGAAGACAGAGCGGCCAGTCGGACTGGAGCTGTCAGCTCTCTCTCCTGTAACAAGTGCGCCCGTCACAGAGAAGTTGGCAGAGGCGATGGATGTAAGCGCGCCGAGGGTTTATGGGAGATGACAGCTCCTGCTAAATAAAAGCACACGCGCACAGACAGTGGACGAGCGAGAGGACACGAGGGCCCTGCTCTGCCCGGCTTAGTGCTGGCAAAGGCAACCCGAGCGGAACCTACAGTAACTATCAGTACTAATCCTGCTCCTACCAGCTTCAGCAGCACAGCGAACAACCAGGCCCTCAGCAACACAATATAACAACACTGACTACTGACATGTTGACCACAAAGGTACTCCTGGAGCCAGGTTCTGGATTCATACAGCTAATGAAACTTTTACACATCACTGACATGGAGTGTACAGTTCAGGAGAATACATGACACCTACATAAGCTTGTCATGGCAACTGGCATAAATCTTCATTTTCTAAGACTTATTACAACAGATGTCAATGATTGTCCCCCAAACCCTAAAAAACTAAAAACAAAACAGACGCAGATACTAGACTTAAAGGAAAATGATCAAATATTGCATGTCTGTAAGTGTGAGAAGCTTCAGAATAATTTGAAGATGAAATTTGAGTGAGATGTTGGCAGTCAATGGGATGACAATCAGGTGTGGGTGGGTGCCATGTTTTATTTAAAGAACAGGGATCTATCAAAGTCTGATCTTCACAACACATTTGTGGAAGTGTACAAACAAAGGAGATTTCTCAAGACATCAAAACAAGAACTCTTGATGCTCATCAGGCTGGAAAACCATCTCTCAAGCCAATCCACAGTCAGACAGACTCTGTACAAAAGAGGAAATTCAAGTCCATTATTACTTTTCCCAGGAGTGGTTAACCAACAAAGATTCTGAGAAGAGCAAAGCTTGTAATAGTCTGCGAGGTCACAAAGGAACCAAATGGAACTTCTAAGCCACTGATGGCCAATCTCACATTTGGTTAAGATTAGTGGTAGTCTCACGGTGGCTAAATTTAACATCAGTGCCACTTTTGTAGTGAAAATAGTGCACCAACCAAAACTATCCTGCCAACAGTGTACTGTGGACAGCATCCTGTGACCACCAATGAAGAATTAGAGGATGATCAACACAGCAAGTGTTGCAGCAACAGATTATAATTTCAATAATATTAATAATTATATATATATATATATATATA
>BRDA01040431.1:0-24290 GCA_036984385.1 Crenuchus spilurus
GGTGTTTAGTGGGGGCGGTTTGACTGACTGTCATGGCTTTACAAAAGAGGAAAATCCCGGCTTTTTCTTGCTCTGTGTGTGTGTGTGTGTGTGTGTCACTCTCAGTGTGTGTGTGTGTGTTTGCGTGTGTGTGACAGACAGAGAGGTCACCACATTTACCCACAATCGTCAGACGGCCTTTTAAATGTTAACGGATGCAAATCGGCTCTGTGCTGCTATCTCTCAACCATCTCTCATTTATTCTAACGCAGCCATTTAAACACATATATTGTTAAAAGGGGCTCGTTTGATGGGGTGGATTTGTCATGGATCTGTGTGATGAGTTATGCTCTATCTCTCTCTTTCTCTTTCTATCTGTCTCTCTATCTCTCTCATCCCAGGTGATGGAGGAGGCTGTGTGGTGGGATAATGGATGTTCTGTTGTGGACTCTCAGGGGTTCTCAGGGTTTTTTGGGGACGCTGCAGGCTCATCGTCCCCCCGGAGCGGCCTGGAGAATGGCCATCCCACCGCTTCTATTCACCAGCAGCCTCAAATACAGACGACTGAAGAATGAGATTCATATCAGAGGCTCAAGTTACGCCAATCCAGAAGAAAAGAAAGAATCTAAGCCTAAATAAAGTCTATACAAATGAAACTGAATTTAATGTCATTTGAGTTATGGTTTGTCTTGGGACACTCTCTGCCACATCAAAACTTAGGATAGCATTTAAAGTTTTTATTTTATTTGGAAATCAAGCTCCCAGAGTCTGGAGAGAAACAGAATACAAGGTGTCTGAAGTCCAGTGTGCAGTTTCTGTGATGGTTTGAGGTGACATGTCATCTGGTGGTGTTGGTCAAAAGTCAACACAGTCTCTAGAAGGACATTTTTGAGCATTTCATGCTTCCATCTGCTGAAAAACGTCATGAAGATGCCATTTTCCTTTCCATCAGGATGTCGCACCTGCACACAGAGCACAAACTACGACTACTATGCTGACCATGTTACTGTACCAGTCAACTCAGGAGCCAAACTGATCAACATTAAAACTAAAGGCTTGAGTTTCACTTTACATGTAATGAATAAAAAATATATGACATTTTGAATTAAATTTTAAATTCATCAGTAGAATTGAGTCTAATCTATCTTTCCATCTATCTAATTCATAGTCTAATTCTGATTCTGAGTCTAATTCTGATTCTGAGTCTAATTCATCGTCTAAATGTATGTGGTTGCATCCTTTGGAGGCTGGATTTGAAGATGGATTGTGTCACGATGGCATGACAAGGTTGTCCCATTTCAAAGACTCCTTCAAATGCGGCCAAGAAATGTGTCCTTCTTTTCCTTGGCAATGAAGACTAACTATCCCAAGATTCATTGTGGTGTACACAGCCGTCAAAGGATGCAGCCCCGGAATTGGGATGCAGCTTAATTTTAATTCTAATCCTGAGTCTAATTATTGTTGTGATTGAGATGGGCAGCGAGCACTGAAATAAACTGACCTCCATGCAGATTGTTTTGTGTGTGTGTGTGTGTGTGTGTGTGTGTGTGTGTGTGTGTGTGTGTGCATGTGTGTATTCACTTTGCTGAACAAGTGACAGATGCCCGGACGAGTGTGTTTACTTTCTGACAATCAGTCATGCAAACACACCACAATCAGGCACACACACTGATCAGCCAGGCCACAGGAGTGTGTGTGTGTGTGTGTGTGTGTGTGTGTGAGCCACCGTGTGTGAGTGAGGAGACACCGCAGAAAAAAGGATCATAGACGTTATGGTTTGGGTCAGATTCGGGTCCACTGCTTTCACCATTCATAAGCATTGACCCGCCAGCTCATACATCACAGAGGTGATGGCATCTGAGGTGGTGCCTTATCTACACAGGTCCCCTGGTGCTACATACTAACAGGACAAATGCTCCACCACATGTGGGGTCAGTAAGGGCCCTGATGTGCCCTCCACTGAGCATGTTTGGGGCATGGTGACATGACTGGACCACCAGCGGCTGCTACGGCTTAACTTTGGGCACCTACAGAAGATGCATGGCATGAAAATCCACAAACATCAATCCAGTCTCTTCCTCTCTGTTGCAGACTGTGGTCATTTCTACTTATCTGTGGATAAAACAGATACTGATTACTGTGCATTCTATAAGATTGACTGAGCTGTCAGTCTTAATGGCCAGCAGTGTATACATTCATGTGTGTATGTGTGTGTGTGTGTGTGTGTGTGTGTGTGTACGTGTGTGTGTAATAAAGGTTAATAAGGACGTCTCTTCTTGCATCACACCCAGAGTGGTCAGTTTGTCTGCAGAATGACTCCAGCAGGTCCTGGCCTCATGCTGTGCTGGAATATTTTAATATCAATGCCATCGTTAGTATGCGCTCATCATGAGCTTTTTATTAGTATTCTCTCCGGCCACTGAGGTGCAAGCAGGCCAGCTGTCTCCACGGCGCCTCAGGGAGGGCGGAGTTTCAGGACAGAGACACCTGTCCACTCCGCCCACTTCAGTAAACCAGGTTAAAACAGCAGGTGCAGGGGAGGGTCCAGTCCAGTGATGAAGTGACCTGCACTGAATTGAAGAAAGTAATAAAGTAATTAATAAATACTAAATAATAAAGTATTTATAAAACTGGGTAAATTACATTTACTAATTTCTGACACTTTGTAGTTCTTCAGTTACACACTGTAGATCATCTGTTTCTCTGTATACTTTATTAGCCTCCTTTCACCCTGTTTGTCAATGGTCAGGACCCCCACAAGACCAGTGATTATTTGGGTGGTGGATCATTCTCAGTGATACTGATGTAGTGGCCGTGTGTTAGAGATTTTAACAGTGGTGGGCCATCAGGGCTTCTGCTGCATTCTCTGCTGGCCTAAGAATTATCTGAATTACAAACTGATGTTAATTATATTTTGTCCATGAAAACTTATTAAATAATTCCAAATGGTCTGTCCGCTTCCTTTTATAGCTTTGCCGATGGTTGTGCTGTTTCCAGACATGTATTTTCATATTAAAGCATTTAACCAATCACATTTCAGCCATCATTTGTTGCTAGGTAGGGTCAAAGTCAAAGATGTCTGCCGAGGCTTTCACAACTCATTTTGCAGGCTCTCTTAACACAAAATAAATGTTGATGAAACTGTTGCTTCAAGCAATCAGATTTTGAGTTGGTGTCACCAGGGCCCTCTAGCAGGCGTCTGGCAATGTCATTGTATTCAGACCCGTTGATTGGATAGTCTAGTTAGCATTAGCTTCAATGTCGATAGGAAAGGACTTCTTGATGGAGCTGAAGAGCACGGATAGGCTGTACAGTTTTTGAGAAAAGAGAGGAGGATTGATTTTGTTTACAAATAATCTGATTTTTTGGTGAGTAAAATGTTGCTATTTTCCTAAATAACTTTGCAAGTTTATGAGGTTATTATTGATGTTTTTATGTGTGTCCGCCACTGGATTTTAAACACTTTGTCCACTGACTGTCCACTCTATTAGATACACCTACCTGGTTGGTCCACCTTATAGATGTAAAGTCAGAAACAGCAGCTCATTATGTTGCTGCACAGTTTGTGTTGGTCATCTAGTCCTTCACTGGTGGCCACATGATGCTGTTGGCTGGTTGACGAACTATTCTCAGTCCAGCAGTGACACTGATTTGAAACTCCAGCAGCTCTGCTGTGTCTGATCCACTCATTCCAGCAGAACACACACTAACACACCGCCACCACATCCGTGTCACTGCAGTGCTGAGAATGATCCACCGCATTCCTTTAAGTGGTGGTCCTAACCATTGCATACGCTCAGTGAAGCAAATATTGACATCGAATGTGAATATAAGAAGGTGGTTTTAATGTTGTGGCTGAATTGTGTACCTTATAACACATTATATGTCCAAATATTTGACACCTTTTCTAATGAATACATTAAGATGTACCCATTGCACACACACAGCTTGCCTAATCCCTTTAGAGAACTACTGCCAATAGACTATGACTCTGGAACAGATAAACGTGAACCAATTGGTACCACGTCTAATGCCAGAGGTGTGTATAAAGCCCCCCAGCATTGAGCAGAGGAACAGTGTATTGTACTCCATCCAGTACTTTTGGCATGAGTTGAGGATGAGGTGGGGTGATAATCATCTGAACTCTTTTGTCAATGAAGGGCCAATGAATGACCAGGGAACCCAACACTTTGGCCCATAAAGTGAACCGGATACCATGCTGCTGTCAATCAAAATTAGTCTAGTGTACCAATTACTGACTGTTTAAAGATTTTGGTGTTTTTTAGCTTCGTTAAGATTCACTTTAGTCTATCTGCTGGTTACCTCTATGGAACCGAACATCCTGCATGCGATCCATGCGGAGACATGGGGCCATTATCTGAGGATGCTGAGATGAGTCATGGTGCTAAGCGTCCGTAATAAATCATCAGGAGGATGTGTGGCTGAGCGAGGTGAGAAACTGTTTGTGCTTCACTAAAGTAGGCCTGTGTTTTAGACAGGAACAGACTGTAGATGTGTGTATGTGTGTGTGTGTGTGTTTTGCATGACTTAAATGGGGCAGCGTGTTAGTGAATGAGTCTGTGTGTATGTGTGGTAGTGTGGAGTTGTGAGAGCGGGTCGGCTCTCCTCTCAGACAGCCGAGGTCAGTCCACTTGACCTTTCTGAACTGGCACAGTCACACAGCCCTACTTTATCTACACACACAAAAACACAGCACAAATTATCCCCGCTGCCATCAGCATTCAGCACACACACTTTCCTCATCTTTCTCTCGCTCCATGTTCCTGTCTACATCTCTCTCTCTCCCTCTCTCTCTCCATCCCCTCTCCTTACCAGATAGCCACTCAAGCACATGAACTGAATTACCATATGGTAATGTGATCGTAAAAAGCCAACCATGATAAATGTTCATTTAGATAACAGCCCCCAATGCTGCTCATCAAGTCTGTTTTCATGGCACATGTAAGTCTAGACCTCGTTTGAGAAGTATTTGCTTCTTGAACTGATGTTTTCACTTATTCGGTTTTATTTTTGATTTCTGTTAAGCCTCTGAAGTCGACGCTTCCAAGAGTCACGCTGCATTCACACCAGCAGTGATGCAACAAAGTGGCTGGATGTCATCTACTCACAGGACACGTCGAGTCAGAGTCAAGACCGAGATGTTTTTAGTCAAATCTGAGTCAAGACCAAGATAGGGACAATTCGAGTCAAGAGTTAAGACCAAGATGCTTCGTAGTTAAGTCTGAGTCAAGACCAAGACATATTGAGTCAGAATTAAGACCAAGATATTTTTAGTCAAATCTGAGTCAAGAACAAGACAGGGACAACTCGAGTCAGAGTCAAGACCAAGATGCTTAATAGTTAAGTCTGAGTCAAGACCAAGACCAGGACACATTGAGCCAGAGTCAAGACCAAGACATTTTTTTTTGTCAAATGTGAGTCAAGACCAAGATAGGGACAACTAGAGTTAGAGTCAAGACCAAGATGCTTAGAAGTTAAATCTGAGTCAAGACCAAGACCAGGACACATTTAGACAGAGTCAAGACCAAGACAACACATTGAATCAGAGCCAAGACCAGGACTTTTAGTTGTCAAGTCCAAGTCAAGACCAAGATAGGGACAATTCGAGTCAGAGTTAAGACCAAGATGCTTAATAGTTAAGTCTGAGTCAAGACCAGGACACATTGAGCCAGAGTCAAGACCAAGAAATTTTTTTTGCCAAATGTGAGTCAAGACCAATATAGGGACAATTAGAGTCAGAGTCAAGACCAAGATGCTTAGAAGTTAAATCTGAGTCAAGACCAAGACCAGGACACATTTAGACAGAGTCAAGACCAAGACCAGAACATATTGAGTCAGAATCTAGACCAAGATATTTTTAGTCAAATCTGAATCAAGAACAAGACAGGGACAATTCGAGTCAGAATCAAGACCAAGATGCTTAGAAGTTAAATCTGAGTCAAGACCAAGACTAGGACACGTTGAGTTCAAGTCAAGGCCGAGATGTTTTTTAGTCAAATCTGAGTCAAGACTAAGACCAGGACACATTGAGCCAGAGTCAAGACCAAGACGTTATTTTTTGTCAAATGTGAGTAAAGACGAAGATAGGGACAATTAGAGTCAGAGTCAAGACCAAGATGCTTAGAAGTTAAATCTGAGTCAAGACCAAGACCAGGACACATTTAGACAGAGTCAAGACCAAGACAAGGACACATTGAATCAGAGCCAAGACCAGGACTTTTAGTTGTCAAGTCCAAGTCAAGACCAAGACCAGGCCACGGTGAGTCAGAATCAACACCAAGATGTTTTTAGTCAAATCAGAGTCAAGGCCAAGATAGGGACGATTTGAGTCAGAGTCAAGACCAAGACTTTTAGTACTCAAGTCTGAATCAATACCAAGGACGAGACAATTTGAGTTACAGTCAAGACCAACACTTAGTAGTCAAGTCTGAGAAGTAGAGGGGTATAAAGCCCCAAACACTGAGCTATAGATCAGTGGATGTGTTCTCCTGAATGATGGGGCTCCATCCAGTACTTTGAGATGAGTTGGGGATGAAGTGGTGGAGGTGAATGTGGTGATCATCCAACATCTTGACCTCTCTAACACTATTGTCACTGAAAGCAATCAAATCCTCCCAGAATCTCCGAAATCTAGTGAAAACTCTTCCAGTAGAGGCAGTTACCCTAACAAAAGCTGGATAAAGTCTTTGTATGAGCAGTATGAGCAATGTATGTGCAGGTGTCCCAATATTTTTTTCCATAAAATGTATATTAGCTGTGATTAGCTTTTCATTCTTAGCTACTTTAGACTCTTCTCCAGTCCTTTGGTACCTGCAGACATAATGCTAAGCATATAAGAATCACAGATCATGTTAATTGGTTGAACAAGCTTTCATCTATTCTTAGCCATGTTAGCATTTCTGTCTCTTTAAACACTTCCCTGGCCCTTCGGTACAGAACATCCCTCACCTCTCCTCACTTTCTCTGCTATTAAAACAAACATTTCCCCCTTTTCCCACTGGGAGACTAGTGGCCCAGTTTCCATTTCCAAAACTACAAGAGCAGAGTTGCTTTGCTGCAACCTGTTCCACACCAGCTACTCTTTTTTTAAAAGCACTTTTGCCCTACCAACAGGTCTAAAAAAAGTAAACTAAAAAATGTCCAGAGTCAAAGGCTCACTGGGTCATTTTCTTCTGTTCTGTTGATTCTTTAGCCAGTCAGAACACTTTTTTCAGATCTTCTGACCATATAGCTGCACCTTGTAGCTCACCAATTGCAGCCTGTAGTCCATCTGTTTCTCTGTGTACTTTATTAGCCTCTTTTCACCTTTTCTTCAATGGTCAGGACCCCCACAGAGCAGCTATTATTAGGGTGATGGATTATTCTCAGCACTGCAGTGACACTGATGTGGTGGTGGTGTATATGTTATCGGCAATGTGTAAAAACCGACATTCTATAGAATACCTAGGCAAGTATACAATCCCCGTTGTTGTCAGGCAAGGTGTGAAATATCATCTTCATATTTCATACATTTACTAGTCATTCTACAGAACACCTACATGACAAACAGGCAGAGTGCAGAATAATTGTGGTAATTCCAGAGCTAATACATGCAGAAAGATGCAGAAACTCTCTCCGGAGAGGGGACGCATGCATTTATCAGACCCCGAAGCCCAACCCCCGGGGGGGTAATGACAACACATCCCCGGGGGTTTTGGTGACTCTGGATAAACTTGAGCAGATCGGCGGCTGTCGAGGCACCGACGTCTCATTCGAGTGTCTGCCCTATCAACTTTTGATGGCAGCGTATAGGGCTCCCATGGTCCCTACGGGTAACGGGGAATCAGGGTTCGATTCCAGAGAGGGAGCCCTCTTCTTTTATTTTTTGACTGTTTGTTACTAAAGACTTTTCCAATTCTTGTCATTCTTTATAATGCCTAGGAAAAGTATAGAACAACACCGATATTTCATACCTTGCCTGACAACGACAGGGATTCTATACATTGCCTAGGTATTCTATAGAATGCCAGGTTTTCATACATTGCTGGTAACATATATGTGTTTTGAGTAGATCAGACACAGTGTCACTCCTGAAGTGAAAATAGTGCACCAACCAAAACTATCCAGCCAACAGCATCACTTCACCACCAATGAAGGACTAGAGGACCAACACAAACTGTGCAGCAACAGATGAGCTGCTGGACTTTATATCTATAAGGTGGACCAACAAGCTAGGTGTGTCTAATGTGAGTGTACAGTGAGTGTAAACAGGGTTTAAAATCAGCAGCAGCTCTGCTGTATTTGATCCAGTCATACCAGAGCAACACACACTAACACACCACCACCACATCAGTGTCACTATGGTGCTAAGAGTGATCCATCATGGAAATAATACCTGCACTGTGGTGGTTCTGACCACTGAAGGCCAGAGTAAACGGAGGCTTTAAAAGTGTACAGAGAAACAGATGGACTACAGTCTGTAAGTGTAGAACTAAAAAGTGCATCTATGTGGTCAGTAGAGATGATAAAAAGGTCCATGAATAATACCTAATGATGTGGCCAGTGAGGGCATCTATTCTCCACCTACAAGTGTGTTCTTTTGTCCTCTCAAGGTCGTACAAAATTTGATTCAACATAGTTTAATATGTGGAAAAACGTAAAAAGTGGACATTGGGTGGGATGTTCATGTTGACAAAGTGATGAAAAACTGACCCTTCAGACTTCATCCTTTTTTTTTCTGGATTAAGATCTTTTCTCTCTTCCTGCCTCCCCAACTCTCACATAGTCTACATATGTCCATACTGTAGAGCACATGGTGAGCAAAAAGGCACTGACAAAAACTCCTAGACGTTGACAAATGGCATCTGCACTGCGAGCAAATTGGCCTGAGGTTGAAAAGAATACATTTGTACCATCTCTCAGTGTCCAAGTTTCTCCTTCCAGACCATCGCACCCAGTGATATCAGTGTTTCATTTGCAAACTGAACACATATTTCACATATTCCATACTTTTGCGCAAGCACAGGTGGGAATTTCTCATTCCAGACCTCATTACCTCGTATGACAATTAATTAATAACTGCAGTCCAAGCTTTGTGTTTTTGGGGAGGTGAAGGTGGTGCCGTGCAAGGGATCTGCATGTTTTCAAAAATTCCTTAAGAGTTTTTGGGAAGCTGGTTTAAAATTATACATGAGTGCAAAAATTTTACCCCGATAAATTCACATGTCTAAGTGAATATGAGTAAGATGTATCTGAGCTTCAACAAAATTACTCCTCTATAATGTAGCTAAGCTTGTTTTTTGACTATTATTCTATTTTTAAAGAAGCACTTCACACTTTTAACGGCAAATGTATCAAATAATATTTTCTCAAAGACATTTTTACATCCATCAAATACACAACTTTTACAGTGAGAAAGTAAACAGCATCCATTCTCGGTAACTAGCTAGCATTAGCATTTTGCATGAGGCCTTCACCAAAACATGTTTTCTTGCACATAATGCTCATTAATATGGCCCTGAATTGCTAACAAAGGTTTAAAAACCATGCTAACAGTTTTAGTTCTTGATTTCACAGAATTTTTATATTATATTTATCAGAAACTGTTAGCTATGCAGCTAATTAGCATAGTTTAGCATGTTTTCAACACTACACTGTTGAAACGCTGAGCATCAATAAACGGTGGGGAAGTAGCCCACTTGAGAGTAAAATTCAACCTCTAATGTTTATATTCTGGAACTGTTTCAACTCAACTGAATGGACTGAAAATAAATACAAATAATAAAAAAATGGGAGGTCACAATTATATCACAGTATTAGCATGCAAGCCATTGGCAATATCGTTGAGGTCTAGAACCTTCTCTAATTTGTTTGAACATTTGAACATTAAATCGTTGGTCCTTATCTTACTTGAGAAATGCAAACAAAACATTTTATCTTATTTAACACCTCCTCCAGGAGGCTCCATTGGGTTCTCACTCTCGCTGAATCTCCTCTCCTGAGGTTAACACAGTGCAGGGTTTTTCTCAGCTGTGATGCAGGACAGATTGTAGTTTCTGAAATGTAATTACCACAGCGGGAGGTGAGAGAAACCCCAGGCCTGTATGGACAACAGCTCGCTCACACTGCTGTGTACCAGATAGGGTAGTCACTTTTAATGTAGAAAAATATGACACCCCCTCCGCCTAAAAGTTTTTTGCTTTTAAAAAATTAGTGAGAGTCATTACTTAGACTGAAAAAATATGTATGGATATAAATGAATGGGTTGATATTGTTTTCTTACTTTAACCCTCTTGAGTCGACAATCATGCCAGCGTTGCCAAATCACACGACTGGTTTAAGACCAGCAAAGTGATGTTGATCATTATCATCAGCTTCTGTCTAGAGTCTTGAAACACTATGTTAGTTTTAGTTTGATGTTAATAGACCATGTAAAAATGGATATACAGTGGTAACCCTACTTACGAGTTTAATCCGTGCAGGAGCCGAGCTCGTTAGCTGGTTTGCTCGTTAGCTGGATGCATTTTCCCCATAAGAATACATGTAAAACTGATTAATCCGTGTCAGCCGGCCAATATACAGTATACTTTAATATGTAAATAATGTGTTTATATGGGTTTTTTAAAAAATAACTGAGACAATGACGACACTCGTGTAGGCTGGCCGCTAATGAGAAGGAGACCGACGGTGCTCGTGTAGGCTGGCGGCTGCATAGTTACACTTATCATATGAAAAGTAAAAGTAACATATATCTAACTTTCTTGTTCACTACCTTTTGCTACCTTAGCATCGCTTTCAACAGTCACTTTTACTGGACAGCGGTCAAAGGTAATGACTGACCTCTTCTTCTACGCTAGCATCTAGGAGATGCTACAACCGCAGCGCCGCTAGCGGTTTGGCATACTTGAAGAAAATTACTCGTTAGCTGGAATTTTAGTCATTACCTGGAACAAAAATATTCAGAGATCTCGACTCGATACCTGGAATACTCGTTAGTACGGATGCTCGTAAGTAGGGTTACCACTGTATGGTAATTTGGTAGTGAGGCAGGAGGGGCGAGATGCATGTGAGGAAGCCATACAATGTAGCAGGAGCCAACACTGCTCACATGTGGACAAAACAAGACCTGCTTTTTTTTGTAAATAGTTGTTTATAACTTCACTGTTTCTCAATTTAACATCTTTAAAATACTTCATTCGGCATGTTTGTTTGTTTCTCTTTATGTTCTTATTGTAGATACAACACTTTGAAAAGGTAAACATTTCTTAATATACACTCAAGGGCCACTTAATTAGGTACACATAGCTTGTATCTACACTCATTGTCCATTTTAGCTCCACTGACCATACAGGTGCACTACACAGACTGTAGTCTATCTATTTCACTTTGTTAGCCTCTTTTTACCCTGTTCTTCAATGATCAGGACCCCCACAGAGCAGGTATTATTTGGGAGGTGCATCATTCTCAACACTGCAGTGACACTGATGTGGTGGTGGTGTGTTAGTGTGTGTTGAGTGGATCACACACAGCAGAGATGCTGTTTTTAAACACCTCCGTGTCACCACTAAAGTGAAAAGAGTCCACCAACACAAACTGTGCAGCAACTGCTGAGCTGCTGTCTTTACATCTACAAGGTGAACCAACAAGGTACGTGTGTCTAATCGAGTGCCTTTTATTCAGTACCTTCACTGAGCTTTAAACCTTCACTAAATACCAGACTAACTGGCTTATAAATCAAAGACTTTATTTCACATGAATCGTTTAAGAGGATCATCAATAAATGCTTCATTAGAGCTTAGTTCATGCTATCTCAGATGTTGAGTCAGGCTAATATTTCAGCAATGGTTTTCTTCTTGCCACTCTTCCATAAAGGCCAGATTTGTGGAGTGCAGACTTATAGTTGTCCTGTGTACAGATCCTCACACCTGAGCTGTGGATTTCTGCCTCTTGGCTGCGTCTCTGACCAGTGCTCTCCTTGCTCGATCTGTCAGTTTAGGTGGACGGCCATGTCTTGGTAGGTTTGCAGTTCAATTCACTAGTGTTCTCTAACAAACCACTGAGGCCTTCACAGAACAGGTGTATTTATACTGAGACTACATTACACAGAGCTGGACTCTATTAACTAATTAAGTGACTTCTGAAGGTAATTGATTGCACTGGATTTTGTTTAGAGGTATCAGAGTACAGGGGGTTGAATACTTTTGAACGTCACACTTTTAAGATTTTTATTTAATAAAAATTTTGAAAACCATCAAAACCATTTTCATTCCACTTCACAATTATGTGCTACTTTGTGTTGGTCCATCACTTAAAATCTCAATAAAATACATTTAAGTTTGTGGTTGTAAGGTGACAAAATGTGAAAAAGTTCAAGGGGTGTGAATACTTTTGCAAGCCACTGTACAAACTTATCATTAATGCAGCATTACTTACATTTAACCATTTAGTATTGATGAATACAGTCTTAAGATTAATTAAAAGATGCATCCTTATTGTTAAATGTTACTGACAGTTTTAAAATACAAAACAAATCCACTCTAAAATATTTCCTGAGGGAGACGTTTTCTCCATTAACTGCTCTGTACAGAAAATCTTTGCAGGTTTTCAGGTTTAATAAACTTTACTCTTCTTCTTTAAGTGGTGAGATCATCGTGTGAGCTTCTCTCTCATTCCTTTGTATTAAATCCACAGCAACAGTTCAATATACTCTGGCTAAATCAGTGAGACGTAGTTTTAATATGCTTTAACCTTTTGTCAGGAAGCTCTGTGCTGCGTGGGTAGACAGGAAAGGGCTGAATGGAAGATATTTTGCAGTGTTAAGTTATTGCTCTCTCATAGATCTCCTTTATTCAGGAACACCCACACAGTCCAACCGCTGCAGATAGTGTCGCTTCATTACCCACCCCGACCAGCTAAGTGGCTGATGGAAGTACTCGGGCACATTTTAATTACCAAATATGATGTAATTATTGTTTTCTGTCTCAGCTTCACATTTGAAGCTGTCTGTAACAGGTCCGGTATTTAAGCCGAGGTTATTCCTGCTACACGTCTCATTACTGCAAAAGATTAACGAAGCAAACCCGACACATAAAGTAAACGAAGCTAAAATCAAACAAACTAAATAGACAAAAGTCAGACTTCAAGATGGTTGTGAATATACAGTGGTAACCCTACTTACAAGTTTGATCTGTGCAGGAGCCGAGCTCGTTAGCTGGTTAGCTCGTTAGCTGGATGCATTTTCCCCATAAGAATACATGTAAAACTGATTAATCCGTGTCAGACGGCCAATATACAGTATACTTTAATATGCTAAATAATGTGTTTATATGGGTTTTTAAAACATAAACGTGACGACGACGGTGCTCGTGTAGGCTGGCCGCTAATGAGAGGGACACTGACGGTGCTCGTGTAGGCTGGCGGCTGCATGGTTACACTTATCATATGAAAAGTAAAAGCAAAATGTATCTAACTTTCTTGTTCACTACCTTTTGCTACCATAGCGTCGCTTTCAACAGGCACTTTCACTTTGTATTGACTGACCTCTTCTTCTACGGTAGCATCTAGGAGATGCTACGACCGCAGCGCCCCTAGCAGTTTGGCATACTTGAAGAAATGTACGCTACTCTTTAGCTGGAATATTACTCGTTACCTGGAACAAAAATATTCAGAGATCTCGACTCGTTATCTGGAATACTCGTTAGTAGGGATGCTTGTAAGTAGGGTTACCACTGTAGTTAGTATATATAGTTAATAAATGAAGCAGGTCAAGTGTTCCCAGGGTCCGATCTTCAGGGCCCTTTGTTTCTAAGGTCCTTTTGTTTGCAGAGTCTTACATTCCTGGTATCTTATGTTCCCCAGGTCCTGAATTCCCTGGATCTTCTGTTACATGGACCTATGTTCTCATGATCATATATTCCCAGGGTTCTATGTTCCCAGTATGTTCTCAAGGTCCTACATTTCCAGGGTCCCACATTCACAGGATCCTATGTTCCCGTGTTCTAATGTTTTCAGGTTCATAACTTCCCAGGGTCCTACATTCCCAGGATATTATGTTCCCAGGGTCATGAGTTCCGAGGAATTTCTGTTACATTGACCTATGTTCTCATGATCATATATTCCCAGGGTTCTATGTTCCCAGTATGTTCTCAAGGTCCTATGTTCCCAGGGTCCCACATTCACAGGATCCTATGTTCCCGTGGTCCAATGTTTTCAGGTTCATAACTTCCCAGGGTTCTACATTCCCGGGATATTATGTTCCTAGGGTCATGAGTTCCCAGGATCTTCTGTTACATGGACCTATGTTCTCATGGTCATATATTCCCATGGTCCTATGTTCCCAGCATGTTCTCAGGGTCCTACATTCCCAGGATCTTATGTTCCCTGAGTCCTATATTATTCCAACAGTCCTTTTTTCCCCAGCATCATTAGTTCCCAGGATACTGTATTCATAGTGTTCTATGTTCCTTAGTTCACACTTGTGTGTATGTGCATAAAAAAAAACATCTGGAACCAAAGGTTGTTCTTTAAACTAGCTCACAATATATTAGCTACATTTTTCAAAACAATGAATGGATGTTAACGTCTGTTGAATGTATGTAACGTATGTATCCTTTTACTCGCGTTTGAGAGTCAAGTTCACACCTTAAATTTCACTTGAGACGTAGTTCAGTAAGTTAACACAAAATCAAGTAAAATATTAATTCTGAGTCTCTAAATGAGCCTAAAATGAACTAATTTTCTTACGCTGTCATCACTCTTTCGTCCTTCCTGTGTTATCCCCGCAGTCGCAGGGTCACGTGACTTTTTTGGAGGGAATTTGTATATGCTTGGGAGGTTTATGGACACATGAGCTGATGAAACGTGTCATACTGGTGCTGACGAGAGAGATGACTTTGCAGATGGAGAGAGAGTGAGAGAGAGAGAGAGAGAGAGAGAAAGAGAGGGAGGCTGTGAGGGGAATGCATTAGTGCAGTATTGATCTCAGTGACATGGCTATCAGCTGTGGCTGCCACTGAAAAGGTCATTCTCTCTCGGCCAGACACAGAGCGGAAACGACAGCGCGAGAGCACGAGTACAGCAAAATAAAACAATGCGTGACAACATTTTGATGTTCTGGAGGGCATTTGGTCCAAAAGGATAACAGCGATAATCATATATTTGGTCAAACAGCCACTTCTACAAAGTCTGCCATGGAGATGAAGGGACACCGAGAATGTATGTGGTACAAACGTTTGAGCTGTTTGTATCATTTTGATGAGAATATTACTAACAAAAAGCCCTGTGGGATGCCAGAGTGAGCACCTAGCAACAAACTAGCAACCACCTGGAGACCATAGCATCCTCTTAGCAATGCCCCAGAAACCCCCTGTGGTTTGGTTATGAAATTACTCTGTATTTTCTTAAGGAAATGCACTTATTCAGTCTATTATTATTATTATTATTATTATTGTTATTATTATTATTAATGTATTTTTTATTATCCATCCATCTATCCTATTTTGGTGCATCCTGATACCCTTCCAGTGGGCACTTGGGCAAGGCATTACACTAATTGAACTATAGCCAGGACAGGGTGCCAATCCATCACAGGCACATACAGACAAACACACACTCACACCAGGACAAGTAAGAGTAACCAGTTCATCTGACCCCCGTGCTTTTGAACTGTGGGAAGAAACCGGAACCCCGGAGGAAACTCACACAAACATGGGGAGAACATGGAAACTCCATGTCTCCAAATAACAACAACAACAACAACAACAATAATAATAATAATAATAATAATAATAATAACAATAATAATAATAATAATAATAATTATTATTATTATTATTATTATTATTATTATTTGTAAAAATTTCCAAGAACATAATAATAAAAATAAACAGATAAGCCAATACTGCAATACAATCATTTAGTGAGGTGTTTTGTTTGATTTATCCTGTTGTTGGACCACACACACACACACACACACACACACACACGCACACACACACACACACACACACACACAGATGCAGCAGATTTGTACTCCACCTCGTCTGTCTGTCTTATTACTTCTCCCGTCACGTCACGAGTGTGTGAGTCATACAGACGATGATCATTCTGCTGCATCACTGCAGACACACACACACACCTGTCCCTGTACTATATACATATGCAAGTATATAGATATCACGTACATAGAGGCTACAGTATGTAAACAGAGTCGTTTTGAGTTAAAGTTAAATCTAATGAAGTACATTAGAAACAAGGCCAAATATATTTTGGGTGCCTTAACTTTTTCACAGACCAAACTCAAATTAAGTTTCTTCTCTGTTCACACTTAGAACTTCAGCTTAACCTGGTGTGGGGGGGCACTTACATTTGCACAAGACTGAGTTAACATCGGTTGTCAGACTGTGGCCGGAGCCACACTAAGTAGTCTGTGAGACCTTCAGTAAGATTTGGAGGTTCGTTGATATTTTTGTACAAAAACGACTAATTAGGCTAATTAGGTGACTATATAGTTGAAATGTTTGTTAGCAAAATTTGGACTCTGAACATCTCGTGGCTCATTTCTGAGTGAATTGTTCTTTTAGCAGAAGAGGAGAAGTCACATAAACAGGCCTCATCAAGAATAATACTTATTACAAACATACAGAGTGATGCTACTCATAAACAATAACTGTAGCTAGGTTATACTGTAGTGTTTGACTGTCACTCATACCTGTATTTTAGGTGTGTTCACCATCTCTGCTCGCAGACAGATGGATGGATGGATGGATGAAGAATAACCTAATAGGCAGATGCCTGTTTCCATTTGTACATGTCCTGCCCTCCTACTAATGCAAACTACATTTTCAGGTGAACAAATGGAGTTTATTCTAACAGCTAATGAAAACTGAGAGCCTTGACTTCATAGTTTAACCCCTAAACTACAGACATACTGTAATACTCCTGGGAATATATACACCAATGAGCCAAAACTATTCAGTCAATGTGCTTCCTCTTACTACCATCCAACATGGATTCTAGAAGACCTTTGAAAGTGTCCTGTGGTGTCTGGCCTCAAGCACAGATCCTGTAAGTTGTGAGGGGGAACCACTGGTGATCAGATTAAGATCTGGGAAATTTGGAGGTAACTGTGAGTAGATACTGACTGACCAGGAGCTTCCAACAAGCTTTGCTGTTACAGAGATGCTCTGGTCCAGTCTTCTAACCTGTGATGCTACATTGTAGCTGCTAGACTTCCTGAGGTCTTCACCTGCAAATAATGGATAGATGGATGGATGGATGGATGGATGGATGGATAAATAGATACTTAACTGATCTCATATGGAAATTAAAAATAGCTGTAAAGCACTGGAGAAAGGCTCTATATCAATTAAACTGTGATGAAGCTCCTGTTCGAAGGGTTCAAATCTGCACTCATAATGACCTTCAAAGCTCCTCAACACCATCTAAAATACACACTTCTATTCTTTACAGTCTGTTTCTTTACAGAGTTCCTGTGAATTTCATAATGTAAATAAACTAAACTGAGTTTAGAAACTAAGCTTCTGTGAGTGCTTGATTAAGATGTACTGCAATACATTCTCTTTCCTCTGTTAGTTTTGAATGAAAGCTGCTTGCAGGGCTCTTTAGCTGAGTGTCACTGAGGATGTGTGTGCAGGGTTGATGAAGACGTCCCGGCAGACACCACTAACCCCCCTATCTACCCACTCAGCCACTTAATAAGCATGTTCAAAAGACACACGGGCCACAGAGAGCTAATTAATGTCCCATTACAGGCCACACTGCTGCTTCTGAGACACTAAAAAATAATCCACACCTCTCTATCTGAGCAGACTTAAACAGTATTCCACAGTTTGTTATGATAAATACAGTTTGCTAACAGAAATGATGGATTCTCTGTAAAAATAAACACAATAGCTGTAATGCAGGTATTATACTACTACTACATCTGAAGTTCAGCACGAGTGCAGACAATAAAGTCCACAGGAAGGAGATACAACAAATACAATTAATTCAACAGATTGCAACAGAGTTGCACCAAGAATTGAAAGTGCTTTGCTCAAGGGCGCTTGAGCCGTAGATTTTGCGATGCTGTCTCAGGGGAGCAACTGAAGATTGTGTGCAAAATCACTATTTAGAAATGTTCTGAAGGCAGCACTGCCTTCGAGGAACAACAAACATACAGTGCCCTCCATAATTATTGGCACCCTTAGTTAAAATGTGTTAAAAACCTTAAAATAAATACATTTTTTATTGCAGAAGAATAATCTCACTCTGAAAAAGTTTAGTAAAAAGCAACCTTCAACTCAAGTGAAAAAAATAAAGAAAGAAAAAATCCTGACTAAGAAATAATTATTTCCCATAATAACATAACCTGTTCCACAATTATTGGCACCCTTAACACTTTCCTGGAAATAAATGTATTTGAACCATTTTTGTCATTTCTACTGTAGTTTATAAAGTGGATCAAAGGAACCTTTAATTAGTAATTAATATTTTCCTGTTTCCCTGGGGTATAAATATGGCATTACACAAAGGCCTATTTCTCTTACTCACTCTTAAACATGGGAAAGACAACAGAACACATTATTCAAGTGAGGCAGATGTGTGTCAACCTTCATAAATCAGGTAATGGCTACAAGAAAATAGCCTCTCACCTGCAGATGCCCTTATCTACAGTCAGAGCAATCATCAAAACGTTCAAAACATCTGAAACTGTGACAAACAAGCCTGGAAGAGGACGAAAAGTGTATCTTGCCACCATGCACAGTGAGAAGGATGTTAAGAGAAGTAAACAGTTCTCCAAAGCTCACTGTAAGAGAACTGAATCAAATGGTAGCATCTTGGGGTTACAAGGTCTCCCAAACAACCATCAGGCACTATCTACATGCCATCAAGCTGTTTAGAAGGCATGCATGGAGAAAACTGGAAACCTAACCCTAACCCAACTGGAAAGATCAGATGACCCTGGACGGTTTCATTACGTGGATCAGGTGGCGTTAAAGTCTGCAGGGTGGTAGATCTCCAGGACCAGGACTTCACCAGAGCTGTGAGGAGCTATTTAGCTTCTGCTCTGAAGATTATTATGGTCTGGTTCCACAATTTAGAAAGAAATCCAAAGCAACTCATCCAGAAAACTTGCTGCATAAGACAAAGCAGCATATGGCACAGAGACGCTTCTGTGGAAGTACATTTATCACAGATTGAGAGAATGTTTGTGTAGTTTAGCTCAGTGGTTTCCAACCTGTTGGCCATGGTTGTACTGCTAAAAAGTCTCACAACACATGTAGAACCCTGAGCAGGATTCAGCAGAAGATAATGGATGTAGATATTTCAGCAAGCTTAGTGCGATATATGTTATTGTGTCAACTATCTGCAACACACACACTAATGAACACACTAGAGAACATGTGCCCGAAGCGGTGGGCAGCCCTATCCACGGCGCCTGGGTAGAAGGGGGTTAGGTGCCTTACTCAAGGGCACTTCAGTCATCCCAAAGGATTGAACCAGCAACATTCTGGTCACAAGACCAGATCCCTAACCACCAAACCATGGCTGCCCCCAGTAATAGCCACCATCAAAGCTAGCTAGTGGACAGCAAGCTAGTGAAGCTAATATTAGCACAAGTCTGAGTGATGTTTCTTATGTAGGAGTTTTACTCATCACTGCTAAAACAGGGCTAAAGCAGGTTCTGTTATCGCTGACTGACAAAGTCAAAATGAAAAAAAGCCAAAATTGTGTGCATCAACATATTTGGCCAATAAATGTGATTCTGAGCTGTCAAGTATGGTGGTGGTAGTTTATTAAACATGTATGAATTTTTTCTCAGCATTCATTAAAGAACATATTATACAGTTCTGTGTCTGTGATTATGAGTTTCACTATCTCTAGAGGTTCACGACTATGGTAATGAGATGGGTGAGAACACGTGTGTGTGTGTGCATGCGTGTGTGTGTATGTGTGTGTTAATAATGTGTGCTGAGTGAGACCTATGGCATTGTGGGAATTCCCTGTGCGACTTCTGCTTCCACTCTGCTGTCACTCTGGGCTGTGATAGTGTTTCTCCTCCCCCCTCCCATGTGTGTGTGTGTGTGTGTGTGTGTGTGTGTGTGTGTGTGTGTGTGTGAGGCTGTTTTGGTTCCCCCAGAGATGGAGTGACAGGCTTGGTGAGAGGAACGAGCAAAAAGAACGTGTGAAAAGAATGCATTCTGCTCTCTCTCCCTGGCAACAGATGGCTTTCTAATGAACAATCTCTCCGTAAACACGACGGGATGGACAGAGCTGTGGCAAGAAAAAGTCTACAATAAAAGCTCTGCTGTGGAACCAGGACATGAAGCAAAGCTTTAATCGGACCAAAACCTAAATATAGTCCATGATTCTTCTGCTAGTCTGACCTAAGCCAGTCTGATCTCAAGACCTGCACTGTAACCCATCCAAATTTTGTCCAAAACCTGACTGTAATCCAATAAAATAGTCATATCCTGACTTTTCTCCATCTGTGTCTGATCTTTACTGATCTTTAAAGTCTACTTCTGTTCCAACCCAGCAGTAACCTCACACAGTTCTCTCTGTCTTGGTCCATCTTCATCAATAATAAACCTGCACATTTCTTTTTTATATCATTTTTGCCAATTTTATCCTCTTCCCAATGTGGTAGCCAATTAACCCATCCCATCCACTAGGGGGCTCTCCCCATCACTTTACACTGTCCCTGACTCTAGGAGGGTGAAGACATGCACAAGCCTCCTCTATTGCGTGTGATGTGGCCACCGTCTCTTTTCAAACTACCACTGATACACCGTCACTGGGGAGCCAACGTGCTCGGAGGAAAGCGCAGGACTCCCAGCTCTGAATGGACCAATCAGTAGATGCCTGAGCCAGCAGATGTGCAATGTGAGAGTGATGGGGAGAGAGAGCGCCATCTACCCACCCAGAGAGGGCACTGCCAATGGGCCCTGGGCCCCGACTGTTGATGGCAAACAGCATGACCAGGATTCAAACTCACGATCCTCTGGTCATAGTGTCAGTGTCTTAGCCTGCTGAGCCACTTGGGGCCCATGTGTCATTATATGTAACATATACAGAAGATTTGCATGCAGCTCAACACATTTAAGAGAAACCTGAACATGAAATTTGAACCTGAGCTGATGCCTCACGAATATTTCAGAAATGATGTCCCAACTCAGCCGGACCTGGACGTGAATAGTCATCTCCTTTCAGGTTCAGATATATCCAGAACTGGAGTCAGTCACACTCACAGGTCAGGAGAGACAAGGCTTTGATATCAACCGGCTTTAGAAGCACCTTTAATCTCTCCATGAAAGAGCATCAGTCTGAGAGAAAGTGGCAGGTTCAGAGCGCTAACAACGATACAAAGAGAATCACAGTAATAGCAGCTTTGATCATCATAACTCAGTATATATCTATAATTAATCATGACTTTAAGTCACAAAGCCCTGAGTTAGTTGCCATTTTAAAAATTCTTCTGGAATCTGTAATTTATCACCTATTTCACAGCTGAAGCCCACGTTTGACCGTAAACAGGGTCTGTAATAATGAAGCATCATTCCTGTCATTCTGTAGCATCCTGCATTATGACTCAGCAGGTCTGCAGGGTCTGTTCATTCTGTAAGAGGAAGCAGGACAGAAGATGAGGTGTGAAGTTTTATCTCAGGGTCGCTGTGAGTGAACCCAGAGGGAGACCCGAGCCACCTGTCCACCAGGTGCATCTTCAAGAGACCACCTGTTGTTTCTGTGACAAAGGAGAGAGTGACTGGTCTCATCCTCATTGAGCTTAATATGCTTCCTCAGCCTCTGCTAGAAATCCCACTTAAGACACAAAAGATGATACTAATTAGAGAGTGTTTGACTTTGTTCTCAGAGCATAAAAGGCCATAAAATTCATGCATTAATTGATTCTGTTCAGTATAAACTGTTGTGTGATGTCTAAATAGAAGGTACGTGACTTTGGTTAAGGTGAAAAATGCCCAAATCTGATTTCCTGAAACAAGCTGTTTACCCTTTTATGTTGAGCTCATGAATAATTTGATAAGATCTGCTCTGATTGGCTGTTTGACAGTCCACACTGTATATATTAATTTATTTGTCATTTATGATAAATGTTCATACACAGCGAGTGCCAGAAAACTGCTCTAACAGCATGAACAGAGACATCGTAAACCTAATGAAAGACTATTTGTACAGAAGCACATGAGAGAGGAGGCTGAATGTGAAGTGATGAGAAGTGACTTTTCCCAAAAATTGGAAATTGCAGCAACTGTACTCTTATTGATAGGTTTATAGCCTAAACTAGTCTGTAAAGTTGTTTCTCATGTCCACAGAGAGCTGTTTTCTTAGTTTTTTTCTATACATATACATACATTAGCTGCATGGAACTGAAGTTTCTGAGAGAGGTTGTGAGTAAATAGAAAAAGAGGAGAGAGAAGAGGAGCATGGTATGGAAGAGAAGTGTCTGAGAGAGGAGTTGAGTGAAGAAAAAAGTAGGGGAGAGCTGAGGAAAAAAGAGAGGAGAGTGAAATGTTTCACAGCATGGAAAGTGACTGAGAGCAAGTGAGAAAGATGTAACAAAAACAAAGAGAGGAGGGAAACGAGGTGCATGGTATGGAAGAGAAGCGTTAGACAGAGGAAGTGTCTGAAGAGAAACAAGAAGAGATCTGAAGGAAGACAGAGATGAGAAGAGATGCACGGAATGGAAGAGAAGTGCCTGAGAGAAGAGGTGCCTAAAGAGAAACAACAAAAGATCTGAAGGAAGACAGAGAGATGAGAAGAGATGCACGGCATGGAAGAGAAGTGCCTGAGAGAGGAGGTGAGTGAAAAAAAGTAGAGGAGAGCTGAGGGAAAAACTGAGAGGAGAGCGAAGTGTTTCACAGCATGGAAAGTGTCAGAGCAAGTGAGAACAATATGACAAAAACAAAGAGAGGAGGGAAACGAGGTGCATGGTATGGAAGAGAAGTGTTAGACAGAGGAAGTGCCTGAAGAGAAACAAGAAGAGATCTGAGGGACGACAGAGAGATGAGAAGAGATGCACGGCATGGAAGAGAAGTGCCTGAGAGAGGAGTTGAGTGAAGAGAAAACTGACATTTGTCCGACCTTGAGTGGGCACTGATGCTGTAGTGGTGGATGTGAGGCTGGGGTATACAAAGTTTAGGGTCAGATCCAGGACTGTTATGAAACTGTTTTTCTGGCTTGTTTATGTTGGATTTGTGTTTGAGGCTAATTCCTGTGTTTTAAACTCGGTTTAACATTCTTTGACTCCTTTAATATTACTGAGACCATTCACTGCAGTAGACATTAATATTATGAGAATATTATGCCCCAGTTGAAATTGTTATTTCTTTGTTGTCCATAAATCAACTGTCTATTTTTTAGCGATGTCCTAATTTTTGAACCATGGTTTTATATGCCTTTTGGTGTGTTACACTGTGACATAATCGCTCCCATTTTTAGATTAATCTTCTTAAAATGAGGCTGTCTGATTTGATATGCTTTAGAATAGTGCCACGAAGCTGTAGTACCTGCTCATTATTAAAGAGGATAAAGGCAGCCACTTGCACAGAGGCACAAAATGGGATGTGCATGTGTGAGCGTGTGTCCGTTTGTGATATCTGTATATGGGGATATATTTCAGACACAGGGAAATTCCTGATACGGCTCTTTAATTAAAACTGCAGCGCTGAGTTAAATGTGAGCTAATGTTTCTGCCTTTGTTGGAGCGTCGGAAAGGATTTGCAGATGATAGAATTGTTCAGTTGCCTTTAAAGGTCAGCCCAAGTTCATGGCTGATGTTCAGAAGCTAATCTGGCTTGTTTATTTCATATTCATACATCTCAGTCTTTAGCTTCTAGATAATGGGCTGCCTAGGCAATGTAGTTTTTTCAGACAATTGACGCATATACAGTGAGTCAGAACCTCAGAACTAGAGTTTTAGTGCTGATTCAAGTTATTTTGTACAGGATTTAGCCTTTAACTTTCCAACGTTGGCCTGTATTCCAATACTTCATAGTTATATACTCACTGGCCACTTCATTAGGTACACTCATTCCATTGGATCAGCTTCACTGATCATATAGGTGCACGTTGTAGTTCTACAATTATAGACTGTAGTCCATCTGTTTCTCCGAACCAGATCCATTTGGATAATGGATCATTCTCAGCATTGCTGTGACACTGATGTGGTGGTGGTGTCTTAGTGTGTGTTGCACTGGTAACCAAAACTGTCCAGCCAAACATTTTCTGTGACAATCAATTATATATATATATATATATATATATATATATATATATATATATATATA
>BRDA01040433.1:0-32680 GCA_036984385.1 Crenuchus spilurus
TGTGTCACATCGCTCATATATCGGCAACAATCTTCCTTCTTGTATGGAAATATGCATTACAACACATATAACCGTCGCAAACCTCCTTTAACATTCGCAGTTTACATGTGTTTACTGTGTATGCGCTGCCACTGGCGCAAAACTGCTGGTGTAAATCCGTGGCTCTGTGGCTCTGCAGTCAGACCATTCTCCGTATGGCCCGCACTGGTAGGGCAGCCTGTAGTCCTACAGACAGCACGCAGAGCAGCGTCTTAAAGGAACATGAACGTAGCCGCCAAAAAAGACAAAACAACTTTTCTTTTAAATTTTTAAGACATCGAAAATACCGACATGGGCAAAATGACGTCGGTTATTGTTATAAATTTCAGTATCTGTAAATTTTCGGTTTATCGCCCAGGCCTATCCACTTCCCAATGTGGTAGTAGCCTACTAGCCCATCCCATCCACTAGAGGGCTCTCCTCATCACTTTGCACTGTCCCTGACTCTAGGAGGGTGAAGACAAGCACAAGTCTCCTCCGTTGCGTGTGATACAGCCACCAACTCTTTTCTAACTACCACTGATACACCGTCACTGGGGAGCCAAAGTGCTTGGGGGAAAGAGCAGGATTCCCAGCTCTGAATGGACCAATCAGAAGACGCCTGAGCCAGCAGACATTGCAATGTGAGAGTGATAGAGAGAGTGAGAGCGCCATCTATCCACCCAGAGAGAGCACGGCCAATTTTTGCTCTCTTTGGGCCCCGGCTGTTGATGGCAAACGGCATGACCGTTATTCAAACTCACGATCCTCAGGTCATAGTGTCAGCGTCTTAGCCTGCTGAGCCACTCAGGTCCTTTTGTTTTTGTTTTATTTATTTATTTCTTTTTCAATAGATTAAACTTTTTGGCCACAACAGAGTTTGACCTCCACATTTAACTCGTCCGTCTAGTGAAACACACACATTAGTGAATGTGCTATGCTGTGTGCAGCTCTGCCAAAGCAGAACCTTCAAAAATAAAAAAAAATTGGTCAACGCTCCCCTCCACGGAAATCTTTAGCAAAAGCCAAAAGATGTGTACATGAATGAAGAGAAACCCGAGCTTTGGATGGAGCAGCTACTCGTGTAGCGCACTCCTCGCATTAGACATGTTCATGTTTAGTCCTGTTCTATTGACAGTACTTCTCTACAGGGACTAGAAAAGCTGTGTATGCATCTGTGTCAGCTTAAAGTAGCTGAATGCATTCATTAGAAGAGGTGTCCATAAATATTTGAAGATATAGTAGCAGCGTCCTAATAAGAAGATCCCCTTCGAAAAATTCCTCTCTGCATTTATCCCATGTGGAGTAAATACACACACTCATACACAGGGAGAGCAGTGGGCAGCCGCCTGCTGCAGTGCCCGGGGAGCAGTTGGGGTTAAGTGCCTTGTTTAAAGGCACTTCAGATGTGGATCTTCTTGTGGGTTCCAGAGATCAAACCCGACAACTTTTCAGTCCCAAGTCCATTTCTGATTCAGCTGGATTGTGTGTTGCTCTGTCCAAGATCTCATTATAATGCAGTTATGTACAGATGTGCATCAGTACTCACATTTAATCAAGCAGAGAGCAGTAAAATGGTCCCAGCAGTGTTCTATTCTGCTTCTGTTCTTTATGATAACAGTACTGTTAACTGTTGAATGCTCAAGTGCTACATTAGCTGTTGCTAGGGTGTCTAAGATGATCTATATCCCATGTCAGCTAGTGGAAGGGAGTCTTTGTGCATATTTTATTTTAGAAACATTAATTTCACCCGTTTAAATGTTAACATTTTAATATTGATCTATTCCTTTACAGATGTTATTTTTTTCTCTGATGCCCATTTGTCTGTATGAGTTTGTGTACTACAAATAGCCAGAATTCATTTAACATGACAATTTTCATCCCTTAGAATTAAAGTGGCTGATGTTGTTATTGTGCCTTTAAGAGTTTATGATAAAACCTCTCTTCTGAGTGGCTGTCCTGTATTCTGCATTGATAAAAAAAATAAGTTGTAACAGTAATGTGATTGAGGAGAGCTAAACTGCTTTGGATCTAATAGGGAGGAAAGTAAATGTGACATAAAAACATAACTGAAAACAGTCAGTTTTTGATTTTAGACTCTATATGTGGATTAGGGAGTGAATGTTTCAAAATTAAGCTGTACAGTTGTTGCTTCATTACATGAAATAAATGGATGAGGCAGAGGTGAAATATTGTGAAACGATCCCGCTTATATACCAGTAACCACACCTGTAGGCATGTTTATGTATTTATGTATACAAAGAAAATGAAGTGACATCTAAAAATAACTAATTTTTGCTGATTTCTTATTGGCTGCTGTCATAGTTGGCAGGTTGTTTTTATGGTGACCATCCAAACTTTCAAGAGCATTGATATACAACAGTGATTAATAGGCCTGCCAGCCAGTCAGAAAACAGAATTTCTCTTCTCCAGAATTAAAAAACATAACTTATCTGCACTACAACAACCTTGTATCAAAAATTAAGCTGATTGTGATGATTTGTGTCCTTTTAGATAAGATTTTCAGAGCTTGCCCATACATGTGTTTGTATGAATAGTTGGAATGAAAGTATTTATTTTTGTAAGAGAATTGTAACCATGTTTTAGTATACAACATAAAGAAATATCAGTTATGCACAGTCTGGTATGACTGTGGATGTTCTGTGTAAATTCTGTTATGTACAAATAGAAAATGTAATGTTTATTTGAATGAAAGTGGGAATAAACTGATTGTGTACTGCTCAAATAAAACATTGCTGTAACTTCATGAAAGTTTAATGCAATATGAGTTATTGTGACGTAGGAGTGATAGCTTGAACGTGACTGTACTCATTCAGCAACCCCACAAAAAAAAAAAAAAAAACAAAACAAAAACTGCTGATCCTGCTGGAAAGATGAAGAATAGATAGCATCTTTCATTCAATCTTTAATTCATGCTTTAACATATTTCCCCATACACAGCTTTGATAAATACAATTACAAAATCCATTTTTGGAAACATCCGTTAGTGTAAAAGATTTTAGTGTGTATATAACAATGCAAAACAGTGGACATAATGCCGCTTTTGTCCAGAATTACCAGACACACAGTGTCTTTTCCTCTTTAGATGTAAAGGTGTGTCTATTCAGAGATCTGCTAATAAACAATCACTTTTTTGGCACTCATACATTAAAGACTACAATGAAGCCAGTATACACAAGTATACTGCGTACATATGAAGTAAGATGTTCAAACAGAGGGGCTGGCTCCCCCTAGTGGGGTGTGATGAAACTGCTAGGGTGATTTGGGTAAGATGGTAAATAGTGCGTATTAAAAAGTCTGTTGTTGCTGATGGGGGGACAGAATACTTCTGGACTAGAATAACATCTGATGATTAATTTCTGCATTCTGCAGACAAGTATCATATATGCTGGATAAATACGGGTCTCAAACACTGGTGCCCAATCCTGGAGATCGACCATCCAGGAGAGTTCAAATCCAATACACTTCATTTTAACATTCAAATACCCCTGAAGATCTTCATTACCTGCATCAGGCGTTTTAGATTAAGATGGGAGCTAAACTCAACAGGGTGTCAGGTCCACCTCCAGGACCATGACTGGGCACCTCTGGTCTACAATAAAATTGCATAACATTGTTTACTTAGTATGTTCCCTTCTAATGGCCTTAAGAATATTAAACGCACAGAAAGTCATCTATAATACTATTTTACAACAAGGAATAAACTATGAAGTGGCAGACATCTCATGATTGTGACTGTGAAGACAAAATGTACATATAATCAGATCTATAGCGATATGAACCACATTAACATGTACTACAGCTGAATGTAGAGCAAAGTGTAAACACTACAGTTCTGCTGGTCTGACAGCCTTAGTCTGTATCTTCCAACACTGATGCAAAAATACAATTTTACTCTACAAAAGCAGGTCACTGGCCATGTGAGCCGCTGTCTGATTAGCGTTTAGGTTTCACCAACACATAAGGGCACTTCAGTAAAGGAACCATTTCAGCTGATAATCCAACATTAAGGCATAATATTATTTAAAGGCACTTTGATCCCAGTGACATTTCAGATCAATGTCATACAAAACCAATAGGGTTATCGCCCCCTAGTGGCAATATCCAAAACTAACAAAACCTTTAGTGAAGTAAATATAAAACTGTTATACAAATGATACAAAACAGCAGCCCTGCTGATATGCTCATATGATAAAAAATTAAAGAGATACAAACAAGCCAGATAATATTTCAAAGGATGAGTGAAAGCTGTTCTTGGTTTATTGCTCTTAATAATAATCCACCTGGTCTCCATCTTCTCACATGAACCCTGAGCTGGGGAGAGAAAAATAAACCACATCAGCAACCAGAATAAGAGATATGGTACACTTAATGCATCACTAACTATGGAGGCTTGGATGAAGTTAAATTACACTCCACACCGAAAAAATCTAAATCTGTGCGCTCTCCTTTATTCTGGCATGAATTTTCTCCAACATTAGCTCATGGCTTAACTAGTCAGAGAGAAGTAAGATTTTCAACATCCATTTTATACTCTGGAACAAAACTGCCTCAGTACATCAAAGTGTTCACAGACTCATAATCCAAATAATGACAGGATTTGCTCAGTAAGTCGTCATTTTAAGCCCTCAGCACATTACACTGGCATAAGAAACTCGGCTCATTTGTCCTACTTTTAGGAAATGGAATGCGTGGCCTACTTTTGTAAATTTCTCCCAGTGTAATAATACTGACTCCAGCCTTAAAACAACAGAGAATGAACAATCAGGATCATCAGGGGGATTCCACAGAGCAGTCAAACCTATCCAATTAAAAAAGAGCAATAGGAAACTCGTGCTGAACAATCCTTAAAGTTGGGGTTAAGCTATCTGGCTAGAAATCCTGTTTTGTGGAATAACCCCCAAAACCGTTTAGAGTTGAAGCTGCTAAAAAAAGCAAAGCAGTCAGCCAATACATTTGGTTTGCCAACAGTGCAGGACACACTGCTATCTATCAAATAGTACTCAAATAAAAGTGTCCATGTTATCAGCCCCACTGATCATACAGGAGCACTGTGTAGTTCTACAATTACAGACTGTAGTCCATCTGTTTCTCTGTATACTTTATTATCCTCCTTTCATCTGTTCTTCAGTGATCAGGACCCTCACAGAGCAGATATTATTTGGATGGTGGATCATTCTTAGTACTACAGTGACACTGATGTGGTGGTGTGGTGTTAGTGTGTGCTGCACTGGTGTGAGTAGATCAGACACAGCAGAGCTGCATCTGTCCACTCTCTGTCCACTCTATTGCACTCACTGCAGCGGTGTGAGATTTTCACAGTATGATAACCGTCTCAGAAAATATCAAAGCATCACGGTTATCGTAGTATTTCACATATATTACCAAACACCTGAGTCAGTGTCTGATCAACTACTGCTAAGTTATAGTGTGAAATAAGCAGATACTGCAGACAGAGGAGATTATTTCTAACAATAACAGATTTAAGGCTTTCACACCGAGCCTGATGTTAATGAAGAACAGACACTTCAGATTTGTAAAATGAACGCACGGAAATTAATGGCGTCTGAACATGAGGACAGAAAATTTCATACATTTTTGTTAGGGAGACCGCTATTAATGAGACACATACTTTGATCTGCACAGAGGGATGGTGTTCTAGTAATTGGGAGAACAAGTTTGAGGTATTTAGCTGCACTTCTCTCTGCTGTGTGCTTGAACTCGGCACCAGCGGCGGAGCGGAGCTGGGCATGCACGGGTGAGATTCTCAGCTGGCTTGCCCTTTTCCTTTATTACTGGTAATAAGCAAACGCCCACAGTATGATAACCGTGCATTTTAATACTGTGAAACTGGTTACCGCTGCAACCCTACTACCTTGTGGGTCCACCTTGTAGATGTAAAGTCAATCACAGCAGCTCATCTGTTGTTGCACTTTGTGTTGGTCCTCTAGGCCCTGCATCATTGGGATCACATGACACTGTTGGCTGGTTGGTGAAATATTTTCACTCCAGCAGTGACACGGAGGTGTTTAAAAACATCAGCAGCTACTGTGTCTGTTACCAGCACAACATGCAAACATAACACCACCACATCAGTGTCACTGCAGTGCTGAGCATGATCCACCACCCAAATAATACCTGCTCTGTGAGGGTCCTGATCACTGAAGAACAGGTGAAAGGAGGATAATAAAGTATACAGAGAAACAGATGAACTGGTATGAGAAGGAGAACATGCTTCTTACTTCTTGCGGTCTTTGTCCTTCTTGATGTTGGAGTTGGTGCTGAAGGACTGGCCCTGCAGAAGCTCAGCAGCAGCTTTCTTCTTACTGAAGGAGTTCATCTCATCCTCCAAAGACTTCCTTTTGTCATCCAGCTTACTCTTCTCAACCGCATGCAAACGTTTCAACTGCTCAAACTTGCCCTGCAGCTGTGAACAGAAAAACAAAACCACTTTTTTTTGCATTTTGCACAAGTCCATTTGAATGACTCGAGTTTTGGATATTGCTTAACATGCATGAAAAGCTCAAATGTGTAACAAGCTGTTTATTCTGGATTTCAGACGTCTGAGAACTGATTCATATTTATATTCATTATAACTGACAATAGTACCAAAGAAAACACATTCACTGTTTATTTTAGGGTGGTCACACTTTTGGAAAAACTACTGTGAGGAACTATACAGTGGTGCAAAAGATAACATTCAGATTGATGTTCAAGAAAAGGAACCACCACCACTGAAGGAAGAAACCAAGTGTGCTATGTTAGAACTGGCTACACGAAAGGCATCCGGTCCAGATGACATAGCAGTTGAACTGCTCAGGTTTGGTGGAGAGACAACGTTGAATAAGCTTCATGAGGTCTGTATGGAAGTTTGGGAAATTGGAATTTGGCCAGAAGAATGGACGCAATCACTTTTCATCCCACTGCCCAAGAAAGGAGACTTGCTCCAGTGCAAGAACTACAGGACCATTGCACTGGTCTCACATGCTAGCAAGATCTTGTTGAGAGTGATATTAAAACGAATGCAGTCTAAGCTGGAAGGGGAGATTGCCCAAGAACAAGCTGGATTTAGACCAAGAAGAGGCACTCGGGATCAGATCACAAACCTCGGATCATCTTGGAGAAAGCAAGAGAAAGGAACCAGGAACTGTATTTCTGTTTTATTGATTTCACAAAGGCATTCAACATGGTACAACATGACCAGCATTCAACATGGTACAACATGACCAACTGTGGAAAACCATGCTGGAGATGGGTTTCCCCTCACACCTGATCCAGCTGCTGAGAAATTTGTACAGCCAGCAGCGTGCAGCCGTCAGGACCGCCGATCACACATCACCATGGTTCAATGTAAGACAAGGAGTCCATCAAGGATGTAACCTCTCACAATGTTTATTCAACATCTTAGGAGAACAAGTGATGAGAAAAGCACTACAGGGATTTATGGGAGGTTTCAAGATTGGTGGAAGGACTATTAACAATCTCAGATATGCAGATGACATCGTCTTATTGGCCACAACAAAAGAACAACTAGAAGAGCTGGTGAGTCGCACTGAGAAGGCTGCAAAGGAATATAACATGCAGATCAATGCAGCTTAAACAAATGTGATGACGAACACTGAAGATATACTGAAGTAATACCAACAGGAGTTACTGATGCACGTTAAATCCTGCAAGTTACATTACTTTGGTCATGTGATGAGGCAGCACATGAGAGCATTGAAGGAAGTGTTATGACTGGACTTGTGGAGGGAGTCAGACGACGTGGAAGACCAAGAATAACCTGGATGGATAACATCAAGACGTGGACTGGATTATCAGGTGCTAGCCTGCTACAAGCAACCAGAGACAGATGGCATTGGAAAGAAGTGACTCGTCTGTGCAGCCTACCATCGTGAAGCGATGACGGCGTGTGACATGACATGGTCACTTTTAACACAGACCACGGATTGTCATAACTAATTGCAATTAACAATTTGTTGATGTCAGAGGTCTCAAGTAATGAAGTACAAATACTTTGTTACTATACTCAAGTAGAAATTTGGGTTATTTATACTTTACTCGAGTAATTATTTACAGACAACTTTTCACTTCTATTTACTTACATTTTCATGCAGTTATCGGTACTTTCTACTCCTTACATTTTAAAAACAGCCTCGTTATTTCTCTGTATTTCAGTTCGGTTTGTCATCATTTAAAAAACATCCTGTCCAGATAAATTGCAGCATCCAGAAAGAGTGAATGTGATTGTGGTTGGATGATAAGTATAAACAAATACCATTCTGATACACTATTGGTTAAGTGATCCATTGCAACTGCACGTCACGTGTCTCGCCACTCTCCAGTAAGCTCAGTACTACACATACATGGTCGCTAATATATTTAAATGACTAAAATGTATAAATTTTTATTATGCAACTGAAACAGGAAGCCAGTACATCGCAAAAATTTCAACATTACCATTTTAATATAACATTATAGTAATTACGGCTTTTAGAAAAAATTTATTTTTGGGGGTGGGGTAGTGCACTATATGTCCCTGTGGCACAGTCTAAGTTTTGGCATTTGTTTTCCTTACATTACTTTTATACTTTAAGTAGTTTTGAAACCAGTACTTTAGTACTTTTACTTCAGTAAAAAGCTTAAGTTGATACTTCAACTTCTATAAAAGTCTTTTTAAACCCTAGTATCTATACTTATACCTGAGTAATGAATGTCAATACTTTTGACACCTTTGGTTTATGTGAGCAACTTAAACGACAAGCCTAAAGAGGCTAAATTAACTAATCAGCTGTATTATTTACTGTCTGTCCATGCTTGAATATCATGATCGATCACTTGTGTTCATAATTTCATAAAAAAAGTAAACAGTCATCATTTCAATTCATTACACATACAGTTATATATGTCAGGCCTTTTTTGTTTTATTGTTGATACTGTTTGAATAGTAATTTACTGAAATTCAAGATCAAATGTTCTATTTCAGATTCAGGATTTCTGATTTTCATGAGCTATAAGCTAAACTGATCAGCATAAAAAAGCCGTAAAACGTAACCTTTTTCACAATATTCTAATTATACGATGTGGCACAGTACTCAATATCTCTATTTCTGCTTGAGCTGTGTTTGTGCTCAGTTAAAACAAGCATTACTGACCGTTATCCTCTTTACAGACAACAACAGTCAGAATGTTTGTTTTCATAACAGTCCTCACATTTCAGTTAGTTTCATGTTCTTTTATGTCCCTCAACATAACTGATCAATTCAAATTCTGTTTACTACAAAATAAACGCATGAAAATAACTGAGAAAATCTATAATAATCAAAAATAATCTTTATATAATAATCTCAGGCGATTATGTCATAATTCTGACAGCCCTACTTTACGAATGAATGAAAAAAGGCCAGAGGCTACATTACTTTCCCACAGCCTGCACTTAATCTGTGTGAGAGAAAGAAGACCTCTCATTTATTCCTCCATAGCACTTGATCTTTAATCTGTTTAATCTCTTCATTAAGCTGTTAATCCACTTTTAATGTGCCTGCATTCGTGTGAATGAAGATTTTTAAAATGCTCTCATTTATCCTTCCATAATGAATCTTTCATATCTTGTTGAGGTGTGGGAGGACCGTGTACCTCTCTCTCAGCCTCCTTCAGTTCAGCCTCCTTCTCTTTAACACGCTGAACAAACATCTGTCTCATCTCCTCCTCTCTGTGCTGCAGTTCCAGCAGAAACTCCTGACGCTTTGCCTCATACGTCTCCTGCAGACTGAAATACAAAGCAAAAGAGTAAACAAATCACAGCATACAGATCTGCTCCCTTTTCAGTTAACCAAACAAAAATCCCATGGATTGTTTCTTTAAATGTTAGAAATATAAACTCAGCTATTTTGAACAATTACTGTGCAACAATGAATATGTTAGAAGGGTGATGCTCTATGATCAGAGCTGAGGATGCTGCTCTTCCCTCCAAGCACATTGGCTGTCCAGCGACGATGTAACAGCAGTTTGAAAAGATGCGGTGGCTAACTTCACATGCAACAGAGGACGCCTGTGCTAGTCTTCACCCTCTCAGAGTCAGGGACATTACAAGTGATTGTGACAACCATAGTGAATGGGTGGGTTGACTGGATACATTGGGGGATGAAAGTTTGTTTTTGATGTTACTTTCTACTTTTGATGTGTTGTCACATCATACTGATGTTCCACCTCTTAAACTCTTGCACAGAATGAAAGCTGTGGTAACACCTGAGCTACTAATTGAGGAGAGAAAGAGAGAGATCGGCCAAAAAGCTAGGACATGACAAATGCCTGAGCTGCCACACGTGGAACAGAGTACTGCTCAAACACACAAAGACTGAGATAAGGATTCAAACTAGAGAACCCTTGACTTACCCCAAACACAGGCATGAAACACGCAGTCAAACATCAAAATCAAACATCAGTGTCTAAGGGCTAACCTTACGCACTAAGCCACAGTGGTTATGGCCCTTGATGTCATCATGTTAAATGACCAATATTGCATTTAAGTACATTCAATAAATGTTTAGTTAAATTACCCAGCATTACAGTTATGATGTTAGGGTATGTTAGGTGTAACATAAGCAGAGAAAACAATCATATCAGTGTCTCTACCTGACTGGTTTGCTCTCAGGGTCTGTGTCCTTAAAGCCCATCTCCTCCAGTTTGCAGCGTCTGTAGAGCTCGTAATGGCGTGTGTGTGTTTGCTCACGTAGGTCCTCCATGTTCACACAGATGAGCATTTCCCGCAGCTTCACAAAGTCACAATGGTTCTCATTCTCCACTGAAATACACACACACAGTGCATTTATGTGGAATATGCTTAACTAACACATTCGTGCTCATTCGTTTAGAAATACACACGCCCAATAAAATTCCTACCTTGCACCACACCCCAGGGGTACTGCCTCGCTTTCACCATCTTATTGCCGATCTTTACCTCCTCTGTGCTACCCACCACTGCAAATGGCAGATGACCCTGGAAACACCACAGAGCATGTAAAATGTAATAATAACATTATAAATAGAACCATATACTATTACAAATAGAACCAAACCTTTAATATAATACGACATACAGGGTTCTAGTGTTTACATTCAGGGTAGCATTCTTATGTTAACGCTTAAGGTTCAGTGCACCGGAGTCTGGACCAACCGACTAACAAAACCAAGACTCCTTTAAAGACAGTTAAATTATAAGCATTCATCTTATTTATTAATCCTATTACTGTTATTCATTACTGGATACAATCCAACCATCCATTTTTTAAAAGCTTAATCCAGTTTAGGGTCGTGATTAGTCCCATTACCCACCACAACCCCATTGGGCACTGGGCAGGGCAAGCCACATATTTGCAAAATACTATACATGAAATTCCAAAGAATTAAAAAATTCCTGATCACACCTGATTACAATTTTTTCAGATAATCCTTATTTTCCAGTTTTTTAATCTTTCACAGTCATGTTTTTTGCACAACAGAATGTGAATTTATCAGTTACGCTGGAATAAACTGGCTATTGTTACTAAAGCAGTCAGTAATGTTTGAGTTGTGTTTGTGGTCAGTTTGAACCTACTGAACATGAACAGACAGGAAACATTTCATTTGGCCATATGAGGCGTGTCCTTTAAGCTGTACACACTGAACAAAATTATTAATCATGATTATCTGCATGCCGTTTAATCCTCAGCTAAAATGTCACAATCATGACAGCCTGAGTATAAGCATGGTGCACAGTGAGAATCTAAGAGGTTTACAGAATTATGTGAGATTATGGATTGTGTGTGTACTCACATTCATGGACGTGTTGATCTTGGAGACCGTCTCATCATCAGTTGGGAACTGATAGATCTGCACTCCGTTACTGACCAGTTCACTCATGATCTTAATCTTAAACTTGTGCAACTCACTCTTGGAGATGGTGTCCGCCTTCGCGATGACTGGGATTATGTTTACCTTTAAGAGCAATGAATGAAAGAATGAATATATAACAAACATTTGAATACTTTTACCTATTTTTCTATTGTTTATAGTTTTGCTGTGTCAATTTTCCACAATATGCTACTGCGTATTTAAAAAAAAAGTGTAATTTTTTAGTTAAAATCAACTGAAATATCAAACCTTTAATCATTTCTTTACCTCAGTAACCAAAAACCAAAAATAAGAATAGTTATACAACATAATATAATTTAATACATACTGTGTATTTTATTATAATTATTATTATTTAGTTTAATTAATGTTAAGCATCGTGGTATCTCCAGATACCACAGGTTCAGTAAGCATTTGACATCTTATTTTCCATATGGGTAGTTGACAAATATGCATCTTTTTTGGTCGATTTTTTTTTGTAAAAACACAATTTTTCATTTTTGAAGAAAAATTTAAATGTTTATTTTTGATTTTGAAAAACAAATAGCATGAGAGAGATTTGTCACTTTTCCATCATATTTATTTCATATGAAATTATGAAGAACACCTTTTCTTCATGACTTGTTGAGTTTGTTGAAAATATGAGTCACACTAAAGGACGAAAAACAACTCAACACTATCAGTTGTCTGAAATAAAATGTCATTTCAACAACTCTGAACAACAATGTGTTTGTGTCATAGACTTCAAAGGGGGCTTCAGTCACATGACCTTGAAAGGGGTCCTTCAACTAAATAAAAGTTGTCCATGGAACTGCCCAATTTAAAATCAGGATATGGATTTGCACCAAAGGAAATGGTTTTCAGAGACAAAATTCATCAAGTTTATACACTCTTAGAAATATATAAATGAAAGGTATTTGTAACATGATGTCAGGTATTGATCACTATTTGTATGCTTTTGTTTTTAATTTACAAAAGTTCTAAAAACATGTTAACCATATTTGAGACAGTCACACCATAGGACAATTTTGAGAATTAGCTCACACTTGTAAATAAAAGTAGTTTTTATAACAAGAGGTCCATGTAAAATGAACATGAACACCATTTTAAAATGGTGACAATATTAATTACATTCATTTTGATCTCAGGCAGCATTAAAATTGTCACATCAGCAACCCACATTGTCTTCCACTTCTGTTGGTACAACTAAGACAACGGCTGGTTTATATAAAATGGAACAAAACAGCTAAAAGCAAAAATGTGCTCTTCTGCTTATCTGAGAGAATAGTGAACCAGAAGACCAAGACTGGCTGAGCCGGCTGCCCTGCCTCATGCCTGAGTGCTTAGAGTAAGAGGAGTTGACAACTATTTCAGGCTTGTTCAGTCCTGCTGCCAGCATTTCTGACAAAAAAACCTCCCACTGAGCTCCAACCACGAAACCAGACAAGCACACACACCCACACCCAGAATACATCAGAACTGCCGAGATCTAGCACCACCAAGAACATAAACCTAGTTAGTAGATCAAACATAACATCACAGTCACAGGGTAAGACTAAATACACAAATGTATCAGTGAATAAGTGCATACAACTAAAAAAAAAAAAAAGACACTCCAACATGGAGAACTCAAACGCAAGGCCCTGCAGCAGGAGTCATCTCTACTGTGCAGAGAACTGCTCTCTTTCTTCAGGGGAGAGTAATAGTTAAGTTATTTGAAAGCAGCTATGTGCAAACAGTACCAGTCAAAAGTTTGGACACCTTCTGGACATTCAGTGTTGAACAGTCATGATTTAAAAATGTTCTGCATTGTAGATTAATACTAAAGTCATCTAAACTATGAATAAACACATCTGTAATTATTTAGTAAATAAGTAAACAAACCAGAATATGTTTATATGTTACATTCTTCACAGTAGGCACCTCTTGCTTAGATGCAGCTTTCTTGGCATTTTCTCCGTCAGCTTTATGAGGTAGTCACCTGGAATGGCTTTCAGTTAACAGCTGCGTCTTGTCAAGAGTTCATGACTTGCATTTCTTGCCTCTTAATGTGTTTGAGACATCAGTTGTGTCTCTACTTTGAAGTAAAATCTAAAACATGTTTTGGTTTGTTTAACATTTTTAAGTTTACTACATGATTCCTTATGTGTTCACTCACAGTATGGAGGACTTCAGCATTCATTTACAATGTAGGAAAAAAATAAAAATAAAAACACTGATTGAGAAGGTGTGTCCAAACTTTTGACAGGTACTGTACATGATTGTTTAATCATTAAGTCATGAAGATCAAACTAATGCAACACGCATAAGCAAAAATAGGTCAGCAGCCCAGTAAATTTACTAATCATGTTCTCAGCCTCTCCCAATATTAGGGCTGCAAATCTTTGGGAATCGAGCGAATCGATCCAGAATCGATTCTTGGGGTCACAAATCGATTTTTTTCCGATTCTTTCAAATACGAACGAAATACGTTACTTTACTGTTGCAATCTCTGCAAATCACATGAGTCACGTCCAGCCCTTATTACCCGGCCGGGTTGACGGTAAAATCCGTGTTTCCAAATGTTTGCTTTCAAAGACAGCGGCTTGGCTTGCATGCCTGTACATAGCCCACGCTGCTTCCTTGTTTGGCCTAGCACTACAATGGCTGAACATCGTTCAATGTTAGAAACGCGATTCGAGCTCAAAGCGATTTTTTCCTGCACCCCTACTCTATATCAATACTGATTTAATTTTGCCATTTTGGATATGCTTATCTTACATTCCTCAACACTTCTACTGTTCCTCTGATCTGTTTATAAGCGGCTTTATTCAGAATGAACAAACCTGTGACTTTAAAAGTCTCAATTTTATCATCAGGTTATCAGATATTGACATGCTGCCAACAATGATGATTAAGGCCCCACCAAAATCACAGCTGTGAATAGTTTCACAGGGAAAAGACTCTGTTTAAGCAGTCTGTACCATAACTACAGGTTCTGAAATGATCATGTAGACGTTATTTAACATTTTGAATTCACACAGCCATGTGAGATAAATATTTGACAGTGGGGGAGCCCAAGAGTGATGAAACTTTGACACCAAAGTCAAACTAATGCACTATTTTCTCTGCTTGAATGAGCTGTGCCTTGATGAAACATGATGTTACATCATAGCTAGCAGACCTCCTGAAAGTGATTTCCCCTCCCAGATAACGACTCTTTCCTGCGCAAATCAAGTGACTGTAGGTCATGGACTTAAGAGAGGTCCCCTCAAATTGTGTGTGTGTACCGTTTGCTGTTAAAGTGCATAAGGTTGGAGAATGATGCTACATGACATTGCAGTGTTCAAGACTGCACTCTAAATGCACATTCTGTGCTATTAAGTTTTATTTTAAAACTTTCAAATCCTACAAGTCTGTGATATTTGAGAGACTAGATGCCTGAAATTATGCTAGTAACAAAGAATAATTCAATCTTTCTGACCTTACTGTCCAGTTTCTTCATGGTGACAAGGTCAAGTGATTTCAGTGAATGGCCAGATGGGGCGATGAAGTACAGACAGGCATGAATGCGCGAGTCATGATAGTTGTGCAGTGAGCGCTTGATCTTCAGCTCCTCTTGCAGGTAGGACTCAAACTGTGTGTCGATGTAATCCACCACATGCTGGTAGCTGGAGAACAGAGTTTCAGAAAAAGTTAGAGAAGAGTTTGACACAAACTCTGGAACCACAGACTTTCCAAGGTGGCCACTAAAATTGTTTTAACCCTCTGGAATCGACTCTTCTGCTGGCAGAATATTAACCAAATTCTGCTAAACATTTAACAGATTTTATCCTAGAAACAAAACTAAATATACCCCAGAAACCTTAGAGAGTCTTTTCAAATATATTTTAGATTCTTGTGAGAGGAGCTTAAATAAGCAGAGACATGTTTTTGAGTGAGAGTCAGAACGACTCCAACAGCTGCACATATTTATATCATTTATATGATAATGACATGGTAATTCCTGACCTTCCATTGGTGGGTTCCAGCTGCCATGGAATGTGTGGAATCTAAACCAACAAAGACATCTCACCTGAGGTGATCTTGAACAAAAGACTGCTCACCTGTCAGACTACAGCAGAGTGTGTGAAATACCCTCAGACCCCAGGGGGTTAATAATGCTTAGTCAGTTATCCTGTTGTTTGCTCCTCATCCTCACCTCTCCTGTTTGTTCATCTGGTCTCCGAAGCCGACTGTGTTGACGATGGTGAGTTTGAGGCGAACATTGGTCTCCTGCAGATCATACGTCTGGGCGCAGAGCTTCACGCGTGGCTCAAAGTGAGATGACTCGAAGTTTTCAAAGTTAGTGTTGAACAATGTGTCCATCAAAGTGGACTTGCCTATACCAGTTTCACCTACAGAAAAGCACATCTGTTAGTGTTCAACTGCAAAAAATACTGGTACCAAATGCACTAAATGCTAAACATTTAATGACAAGCAACATAGAACAAAACGTCTGAGCATCACCTATGCACAGGATGTTGAAGCAGAAGCCTTGACTGGTGGATTTATTGACCAGCTGGTCAGGTAAGCTGTCAAAGCCAACATGGCCAGACAAAGACAAAGGGCGAGCGTTTCTTTCCTGCTGAAGAATAAGCAAGAAAAATTGATTCTTTAGGCAAAAAGAAGTGCTCTAAAAGCCAAGCATCCTATATATAGTAACCAACACTGCCTAGAAGTATCTAAAAGCATCCAAAAGTACCAAGAATTAAAAACAGTGCACCAGAAATGACCTAATGGCTATGCTGAACACTGTAAAATAGGTATACACAATATCAGCTCCAAGAATATTTGTTGATAATGGATAAACTACATTATTGTTATTTGGAGCACAATATTGAAATCATGGATAAAAATTCCAATCAACTAATTTATATCCTATTTTTAGCTTGAAGAGTGGGAGTTTTCCCCTCTTCTAGGACTGCCCCCCCCACCCCAAGTGAACCTATTATAGCTGCCAATGGACATAATGTAATTTGAATTTTACAGCAGGAATCCAAAACATAAAACATACAACATTTAATAATGTGAAAAAATATAATTGTCCATAATTTAATTAACAAAAGTAAACTATATTTTATTTTCCTTATTACATAGAGTGACATTTCAAGATTTTTTGCTTAATGCTGATTATAACAAAACTGTAAACAAAACAAAAATCCAGAATCTTAAATTATTAGGATATTTATATTTTGAGTATTCAAACTGCATCAAGTTTAAAACAAAAAAAAGACTTGAAATGTCAGTTCAGGTGTACAAGAACATAAAATGTGACAGTTTACATTTTTTTTTTATTAAATTATGAACATAAATGAACTTCAAGATTATTTTTAATTTTATAACTTATAAATGGTATTTACTTTAAAATACTTAAATTATCAGTATGATATTGATCAAGAAATGTTTCAATTATCAGTCTTGTCCACCACTAGTCATTAATTATTATTATTGTATCATATCCACATCAGTGCCTTTCTATTGCAAAACACTGCGATGTGCAAGTTCACTGACACTGTTAGGACTTGTAATAACAAGCTCAATAAATAAAGATATAACACACAGTGACTGTAGACCAACAGTGTGGAAAGCGGTTCTAACAATGTTCCAAAAGACACAAGACAGCTGTAAAGAAACTACTATCTGGGGAAAGAGGAAAAATATGCCAAATATATTCTTCAAAATTAAAAAATGTTCCTGGTTATAAAAGACAAGCCTGATTAATGAAGCAAAAAGCAGTAAATGTTCACACAGGAAATATTCCTGTGGGAACGAGAGAAAAAAAAATTTAATTCTGTGAAACAGGAAAGAGCTTTGCTAGGCTAACCAATCATTCCAGACTCTTTTGCTTACATAAGCATGCCAAAGACACTGTCATTCTCTACTGCAGACTTTCATAAAGGAACTGTTCACCTAGATATCATATTTGCAAGTTTTTCACTACAACCGGATGTAGCTTCTGAGCTGAGGCTAATACAACTAACAATAGTACTCTATAATCATCTATATAAACTCAGACATTTGTGTCAAAATACATAAACAAAATCTCTCTCAACCAACTCAAACCACATCCACACCCTAATGAAGGTCACTCACACACCAACGTGGTTTAGGACATAGTATGACTTAATAAAATTAATAAAATCATGTCATTACAGGCCATCATTTATATTTATATAATAATATAAAAAATTGTATGTGCCTGTGTTCTATCAAATAAACGTGTTGCTAAAGACTATGATGCATGTTTTCAGTTTATAGCCAGAGCAGTGATTAGGTATCAAGTATATCAAGTAGTGATACAACACTTGGTATCTGTACCTAAATCTGAATTCTGGGATTATTGCAACCTTAAACTACTTCCTATAGTCCTGATCTCACCACACTATCATCTGTTTAGACTTCTGACAGAAGCCATAAGAGGATGGAGGTTCAAGTCTGATGAAGAGGTGAAGACAGCGCTGCATTCATGACTCGCAGGACAGCCATAAATATATTTTAAGGAGGGAATATAAAGCTTGTTGATAATGCACAAAGTATTCTACAGCCAGTGTGGATCATGTCTGACTCACCCTTGTAGTATATATCACAATACAAGAACTTTGATTTAAATAACAAATGTAGTATGTTATTTAAATCACATACACAATTAATAATAACTCACTTTGCAATGAACAGGCTAAGTTTGTTATAAATCAAACCCATTACACATAAGACATGATACACAATGAGACAAACTTACAATATTTGAAGACTAAAAACTCTAACAAAAGCTACAGTCAATCAGCAATGTTTTTAATCCAGAAAGAGTTTGAATGAACTACTACCATCAACCCTAAACAGTTAGATAATTGTGACTTTGGATCGTTTTGTGTTATAACGTGTGAAAAAGAACAAAATAGTGATATGGTCATCATCATTACTACAACAGTACACACAGGACTTCAACTGCACCTTCGCTTCTTACACTGATTATAGACACTCAGATGCTAAAGCTAGTTTAGCCAGCTAACCAACATCATGACGAGAAAATACAAATAATATCCAAACGCTTACCCCCTCCCGAGCTACATCAGAAGAAGCCATACTTTGTGATAAACCAACTGTTTATATGTTACGTTTCGGGTATATTTTATTTCTTAAACAAAAGGACCGAAATGAAAAGGCGGATGAACGGATTGAAAAAAGTTTGGAGAAACGCTTGGAATGCGAAGGAACTATTCACGCCACCTTATACCGGGGTGCAAATCACTGCCTAGGTAGAAAACATTTTTAAAAATCGACATATTTCTAAATAATTCGATCCGTGTATGTTCTAAATTAAAATATAAGCTTATATGTAATTAACCTCATGCCTAAACTTGCACAAAATTGTGAATTATTATTAAACAGCGTAAATGACACCCTTCCAGTATCTGAAGTGGTATGTTCCAGAAACTGCTATTCATTTTGGCTCTAACTGAGCTGCCGTAACATTCTAAGTCTAACAACGGATAGATCCAAAATGGCGACTACAGGACACAGTTACATTGTTTGACTTGGTTTACTACGCGACGGGGCGTTCCTCAGTGAAACGACGTGGTGCTCCGCTTGCTGGCAGTACTGAATATTACCAGCGTCCTAACGGAGTGAACGGACAGCCAGTGGACATAATAGACCATCCAGGCATGGAGTCGAGCTTATGGAAAGGCGTTTTGTTATAGAAATCATAGATACCTAATGTGTAAAATCGGCTGTGGTGGATGACGCGTGGTCCAGCAGGAAGGCGCACAGATTAGGATTAAATCCGATGGCGAGTGAATGCACCCAAGAAGCGGTTTTACGCTTTCTAACGGAGAGGGGAGGGAGAGTGAAAAATGTGGATTTGGTGGAATATTTTCGTTCAGCCATTCGCCCGAACGAGCCAGGCAAGAAAGCAGCAGCCAAAGAAGCTTTTAAGAGGTATGTGGACAGTGTTGCAGTGGTGAAAGTGGACAATGGGGAGAAATATGTTTGCTTGAAGAAGAAGTTCAGAGGATGGCTGGGTGATGGGACAGAGAACAGCGGAGATGCCCTTAACCCTGCCGCACCAGATGCTTTCCCACCAGAAAGATGCAAAAGCGAAGATGCAAAACAAGAAATTTTACCTGGCTCAGGTTGCGGAACTGCTGGTCCGGGCGTGTCGGGAAGCGCCTCGACTTCACCTGTATCAGAGACTCATGGAGCAGAGATGGGCAATTTGGCCTCGAGCAAAAACTCAACACGAGATCAAGATGCTGGAGTAAGAAAACTGCAGGATATACCTGAGATCGCGGTTGTGGAGGAGTCTCCTGTTCATGTGACTGATGGGATTGGAGGAGTCAAAAGGGACAGGTTTGACAGGACTGTCAGGACTGTCCCAGAGGGCTTGGTGAGTCAGTCAGATCAGACTGTCCTCTTGGAGGATACATCTGCCCAAAAGAAGCTGGATGGTAGGTTTGATAATACAGTTCAGGGGGGCACATCTGACCACGCTACCCCATTGGGACCGGAGGCTGAATCTGATCAGAAGGTATCCCAGTGTATGAGGCGCAAGTCATCTGGAAGGTCCCAGCGTGGTGAACATTCTGACGATGGGCATGTGGACTGGCCTGGCAGCGACCTCAACACACCAAAAGGCAGCCGGAAGAACTTTCTTGAGCTCATGATGTCCAGCTCGCCACAGGTCCGGCGCAGCATGGCGCTGAGGAACTCTGTGTATTTGTCCACCAAGTCCAAGGACTCTTCCACAAGGAGTGATGGTGATGTGGCCTTAGTGCACTCCTCCTCTGTGGATGATGAAAGTGCAGCAGTCGCGCTGGAACCTCTGGAACATGAGTGGATGATGTGTGCGAGCGATGGCGAGTGGGACAACCTGAGGCGTCTGCTGGCCTCTGAGCCGAGCCTTGTGTGCAAGAAGGACTTTGTCACAGGTTTCACGTGTCTCCACTGGGCTGCCAAGCTGGGCAAAGCTGAACTTCTGGCACTTCTCGTGAGCTTTGCCACCCAGCATGGTGTTCCGGTGGATGTGAATACACGCTCCAGTGCCGGCTACACACCCCTTCACCTGGCGGCCATGCACAACCACATGGAGGTGGTGAAGCTGCTGGTCGGAGCTTATGACGCTGATGTGGAGGTACGGGACTATAGCGGCAAGAAAGCCAGCCAGTACCTGAGAGGCGGGGTGGGGCAGGATGTTCTCGACATTGTCGGTGCTGGCACGGATGTTGATGCCCGGTGTACTGATAGCGCAGAAGCAAGTGGGTGGAGACTGTCCAAGGTCTTCCAGGCCAATTTGAGGCCACTGAAGCTGCTGAACCACAGCACAAGTGAGGACGACGTGAGTGCAGTGGGCGAGAGCGCAGGACTCGCTAGGGAAAAAGTCCTGCGAAGGAAGTCATCCCTGCGAGCACTCAATTCCAGGCTCAGCAAGATACGGACAAGGACACAGATTGTCCACAGCACATCTCTATCTGGGCACTTTGAGAGAGAGGCAGGAGAAGCATCTGCTTCATTTAGATCCAGACCCAAGTCAAATCTCTTTGGGTGATCATCTCAGGTGCTCTGCTTAAGGAAATTGTCAGAAAAGCTAATGTTGTTGCCAATGAATGAATGGTGATGTCTGCCAGTTATCAAGACATTATGCTAACTGCATTCCAGTTGTGAGCCATTTTAGCATGTTTGGTTGATGTTTCTGGTCTCCTAGACATGGATTGAGATTTGGATCACACTGCAGTGCTGATGATGATTCACTTTTAGCTCTATAAGTCTGCAAAACTCATTCGATTATGTTCTGAGTGTGGTTTTAAACTCACCAGCATCTGAGGTGTGGGGTTTTTAGATGATGTAGATTTTTATAACACTAGCCAGAGTGACAACAGTTGCAGCCAATCACATATCACAGAACTCTAAACAGACTAGAACATCAGGCTACGTTCAGACAGCAGGCAAATCAGATTTGTTTCTCAGATTAGATCTGTTGAGATGACTGTCCACATTGTTGTTTGCAGTACTTCAGATCGGATTTGACATCAGAAGGGTGTTGATGTGGTAACGATGGAGGTGTCAGTAACTACAGCCACACTGGTGATGTATCTTCAGGGTTGCTATATTTGCAGTTTTTGACCTGCTTTAAAATGTATCACGACCCACCAAAAAATTCTTATAGTAACACAGCAGAGAAAATTGAGCAAGAGATATCTTAGTAAACTCTCTAATATTAGAAGATTGAGTGGAGGGATCTGAAAATATAGAAAAGTGCATAGTAGAAAGAAAAGTATTATGATTTAATTACTAAAAAGCTTACAATTGTGTAGAAAATGAATGATAACATTAAAATAAGACTTAAGAGTAGTAAAGTAACTATAGCTTCCTCACACGTCTGTGATTAGATTAACTTTTGGGTTAGTTTTAAGTTTGGTTTAGGACTGCTTTCTGTCAGATAGTGTAGAGTTTTTCGGGACCTGGCAACCTGGGAATCTCCTTGAATCTACTGGACTTGACATGTGATCACATTGTGAGTGACGTGAAAAGCACTTCAAAATCTGATTTGAGGGGCAGAGCGTCCGGACGGATGGATATTTACAAATCTGACCACCTCTAAATGTGACTTGCATCAGATTTGCAAAAATGAGATTTTATGTGGTTTCTGACTGTCCAGACTATCAAAAATGAATCTGACACAATCTAGATAGATAAAAAAATCAGATTTGCACTGTCTGAACATAGCCTTAGTCTGTTCATATACATGTTTAATGGAGAGTGACCCTATTTTCATAAGTCTATTGACTCTCCACTGAAAGTCTTTATCAGCTGTAGACTTGGCTTACCTAGCACACCTTTGGCACTGTGCTCTGCTCCTGCTGCCAGCAGCGTGACACTAAGTCTTAATCTGTGACTGGATGAAAGCCGACATGGTACTGCACTGGTGTGTCCACCCACTGTATTGTAGTGTCTGAAATATGGCAGATTGGACTGTGATTGTCACTAATACACCCACTAATCTTAGTTATTTACTAGATTTTGAGACTTAAGCTCTTATTGTTCCTGTTGATTGTGATTTTTCTTTGCACTTTTCAGACACAGCACTAATCATAACTAACGTCTCGTTTGTCTTTAAGTCAGTGTGTTAGTTGTATTGTGTAATTGTGTAATAGATGTGCTGGCATGTCTGTAGATGTTGTGTGATTATCATCATCAGGGTACGTCAGCAGGCTTCTGCTTTCCTAACACGAGCAGCTGCCGGATGATCTGGTCTGGTGGTTTTAATAATGTGAAAAAAAGTGTGCAAACGTGAAGAGCTTTCGCTTTCTCTTACTTTCTCTTTCTTTTCCTTTATTCTGTCTTTCTCGCTTTCTAATATGTTCTATCTCTTCTCCTTGAGTCTTTCTCTTTCTCTCCGACTTTCTCTTTATGTCCCTTAGACTCTTTCTCTTCCTTTCTCTCTTTCTCTTGCTCTCTCTTGTTTCTCTTATTTTTTGCTCTCTCTGTATTTTTATTTTCTCTCTTAATTTTTACCCTCTCTCCGTGTTTCTCTTTCCTTTTTTGCTCTTTTTCTCCATCTGTTTTTACTCTCTCTATTTTTCCTTTTTGCTATGTCTGTCTTCTTTTTGTCCTTTTTCCATGTCCCTCTGTCTGCTCTTTCTTTCTCTCTCTCTCTTCTTTTTTGTCCCCTACTGTTTTTGCTCTCTTTCTCTGTGTCTCTCGCTTTCTTTCATGCTTTCTCACCTCTGGGTAATTAAAACAGTTCTGCATATTAGAATACTAATTAAAAACTACATCGTTTAATGCTAAATTAGTTTATTTGCTACATTGAAAAAACTGGCAAATGAAAATTATGCTGCATCCAATTTTTGGTCAAATTCAGTAAATCAACAGAACTTAATTAAATATTAAATATTAATGATTTGTTACTTCATTTGACCAGTGATGACCAGACATACCACATATTTTTTCCCTTTACATTTTTGTCCCTCACACCCCTGTTAATTGCTAACGTGTGTGTTGTGTGTGTGTGTGTGTGTGTGTATTACTGAATGTCCTTATTCATCAGACAAGGTCTTTGCTGACCTCACAGTGTTTGTGATGGAGTGTAATGGTTATCATCAGAACATGCTGACCTGCTGCTTACTTTAGTTTGTTGACCTGTTATCATATGACGTCTAGAGTGTAATGAGCTCTGTGCTATCTGTTGTGTGTTACCGATGTGACATCACAGGCCATCGTGAGTGAAAACATGAGTGAATTGTCTCATAACTAGGTCAACCCCACCATTCTCCTTTAGACTACACTTTTAAATAAAAGTCAGCCCAAGTTAACATTTTAAGGCAACCTACTGCAACTTAATTCAACAAGAAGTTCACTCAACTCAAATTTCTTAGTTTAGTCCAAACTCGCAGACAAAAAATATATAAGAACATATTTTTATCCCGTTTCCACACCAGATGGGACTGTTGTCATAACACTATGACATCATTTCCTCCTGTTGGGCCAGTTTTGGGGTTTGAATCTATTTTTTTATTACAGGGTGAATGAGCCGAGGCTGCTGAGCAAGTTTACATTTGTTTTAACATTATAACAGCATGTTTTAAGTGCTTTGTTTAACACTGCGTTCCTCTTTTTGAGTGCTGCAGCTGTCTACGTGTTCATTCTCTGACTTCAAACCCTGCTGATGCTACAGCTGTCTAGGAAAACGTGGTGGAAGGAAGTCTTAGATAGCAGCAAAGTTGATTCAAAATATATTTTGTAATGTTTACTAATGCAGAACAAAAAATTGAGTTAATATAACCTTTGACTAAACTAAGGAGTTTGAGTTGCTGAACCATAAGTTGAATGAACTCAAAAACGTAGTGCAGTAAGTAGCCTTAAAATTTTAAGTTGGTTTGATTGATCAGGACCAGACACACACACACAAATGAGGTTACGCAACAGTACTGATAGTGTGAGTCTGTTCCAGGAAACAAACAGTTCATCATGAATCACTTCCACAGAACTTTCAAAACAAAATTGAACAGTAAACAGAGAATTAGATGTTTTTTGTGAGGATTCAATGTTTTAGTGAAGTTATGACATCTTTATTGCCGTACAGGCACATCGAGCTGTATGTGTACACTGCACTAGTCTCGTATTCGTCTTGTGTGTTGTCTCAATGTTGTCTCAATGGTGACTCCATCCGACATGCTTACAGATTGTTCTTTGTCAGACTCATGTTCAGCACATACAGTCAAAAGTTTGGACACTGAAAATAAGCTAAAGAATCCCCTACAGGGCATAAATATAACATTTTTAAAAAACTGAATTGATTAAATTTACACAGAAAGAATGAAAACATTCAATATTACTGCATCTCCAAAAATTTTTATATTGTAAAAAAGTTCATTTGTGTTCATAATAAAATTTAATTTTATATTCATTACACATTTCAATCCTTTTTTGTTTTAATATGATATTGTATGAATAGTTAAATAGTCCAGCGAATAGTAATGAAACATGTATCATTTGTAATATAATATGAATAATGAAATTAAAAATTAAATGAATTAAAGCAAAAAAGCCCTGAAATATGTTTGAATTAAATTATGAATAACAATGAACTTTAAATAAAGTTGACAAACATTTCATTTAATCAGGAGAGTCCAAACGTTTGCACTTTGTTTCAGTTGAGACGGAAGTGTAAACATTTGCATACCCATGTTTGTGTTCTATGCTGATGTGATATGGTGCTGATAGGCGGATGCAGTAGGATATAAAGGCAAATGACACAAGAGTAGTTTTTAAAAGTCCTGTTGATTTTTTACTTTAAAGGGGAAGTTACTTAAGACCTTATTTCACATTTGTGCACAACTGATATATATACACACACACATACTCTGGACTTTCAGTGTTTTTTCATGATTTAAAAATGTTCTGCATTGTAGATTAATACTAAAGTCATCTAATCTATGAATAAACACATCTGTAATTATTTAGTAAACAAACAAGTAAACAAACCAGAATATGTTTATATTTGACGTTCTTCACAGTAGGCACCTCTTGCTTACTGTCAGCTTTATGAGGTAGTCACCTGGAATGACTTTTAGTTAACAGCTGTGTCTTGTTAAGAGTTCGTGACTTGCATTTCTTGCCTCTCAATGTGTTTGAGACATCAGTTGTGTGTCTACTTAGAAGAATCTAAAATCGAAAACATATTTTGGTTTGTTTAACACTTTTAAGTTTACTACATGTAAACCGGATGACTCCAGTGCTAATCTACAATGTAGGGAAAAATAATTATATATATATAAAATTATATATATATATATATATATACATATACATATAAGTTCCCATTTAATATCCAAAATACTGAAATTAAAGGAGCAGTCAGTCATTGTACCAACAAAAAATATCAAATATTGTAACATTATAAACATGAAGAAGAATCATTGGAGAACATTTCTGACTGCTCCTTTAAATGTGTTGTACTAAACTCAGTTTGATGTTAAAAGTTCTAAGAAGTGGCCACTTGGTGGCCAATATCAAGATTTCAAGATTTCTTCAGCATGAAACTCACATATTTTTATATTTCTATACCAAAGTTAATTATTATTTTGGACCTACAATCTACCAATGTACAGTTGAGATTTCCAATGCTGCATAAGAAAAGGGCTACATTTTTTATTGGTTTATACTGGTTTATTTCTTTTCTGACAGGTTTACAGATCTTTTATAGCAGTCACCTGTGCTGACTTCAGTGTTTGGTACAGTTAACTATTGACATGATAGTTTCAGTACAGTCTTTAAATTTGTAGTCAGTTTATTTTGTGACATCAGTGTTCAGCTCCTGGTTGTTTAAAATATTTATTAGAATGATATGTGTATCACTGAGATGTGTCATGGAGATTTGTGGGAAAATAAAGGATTTCATATGTTGACATTCTGATATTGTGTATATTTCCACATGTAAGGCTCTGTTTGGTGTCATATGATGACCCGAAAGCTTTATTACTCAGTTGTTCTTCTTTGATAGTTCAAAGTTCAGGAGACTTTTGCCTAAACATCCTTAGAAGACAGAGCATGAGACCAAAAGGAGACATGAGATATTATTTCTCTGGCCCAGATAAGTAAAGTAATAATTTAAAGCAACAAAACTGAGAAGACTTTTAGACATGGTTTAGAGTTATTGTGTTATGACATCACTGAAATACAATATAACACTGTTTTCTATAAAAACTCTATAATGAGATGGTTCTTGGTGGTGAAGTTCACAGACTGCTGGGTGTGATTATGAGTTATAACAGCTTTTCAGTCTCAAGATGACTCCAAGCCAAGAAGGCCAGCTCATCCTGCACCACATCCCACACCCTGGGCATATTTGAGGCAATGTAGGCAGGGAATGAGGCAATCACCATAGTGTGTTTTGGCTAGAGTCCATTCACAGAGCAAACTTTACCCGTTTTTCTTCCCTGACCATTTTTGACAGCTACTCAACCCAAAAACATCAATATTGTTCTGAGCCAGGGGCCAGATCTACAAAAGAAAACCATCACAAAGCCTTCAGGAAAGCACAGACATTCTTAAGAAAATTCTTATATTGTAATGAAAAAATATTTTCAAACAAATGCTTATTTCCTTATGACATCATTAGGTATATCAATATACAGTATACTATATTCACAGCCAATCAGAGTCAACGGCAGATCAGCAGAAGATTACAGTTACAATAGCCATGTGTTCAGTATAATACAATACAAGACAAGAAAAATATTTAATATATTGTCATTATTATTATTATTATTATTATATAGGTTATGTATATTTAAGGTTGTCTTGCTCACCTTGACCCACCTTCTCTTGAGATTCAGTTCATGGACAGATGTCCTTTCCTTTAGAATTCTCTGATATAATTTAAAATTCATTGTTCCATCAATGACCTCAAGAAATCCTGGACCAGTTGCAGCAAAACAGACACAAACCATGATACTACCACCACCATGTTTCACCAATGAGATAAGGTTCTCATGCTGGAATGCAGTGTTTTTCTTTCTCCAAACATAACACTTTTCATTTAAACAAAAAACTCACTCTTCTAATTCGTCCACAAAACATTATTGTCCACGTGATCTTTAGCAAACTGCAGATGAGCAGTAATGTTCTTTTTGGAGAGCAGTGACTTTCTCTTTACAACCCTGCCATGCACACCATTGTTGTTCAGTGTTCTCTTGATGGTGGACTCATGAACATTAACATTAGCCAATGTGAGAGAGGCCTTCGGGTGCTTAGAAGTTACCCTGTGGCCCTTTGTGACCTCGCTGACTATTACACGCCTTGCTCTTGGAGTGATCTTTGTTGGTCGACACTCCTGAGGAGGGTAACAATGGTCTTGAATGTCCTCCATTTGTACACAATCTGTCTGACTGTGGATTGGTGGAGTCCAAACTCTTTAGAGACGGTTTTGTGACCATTTCCAGCCTGATGAGCGTCATCAACTCTTTTTCTGAGCTCCTCAGAAATCTCATTTGTTCATGATACACTTCCACAAACATGTGTTATGAAGTACAGACTTTGATAGATCCCTGTTCTTTAAATAAAATAGGGTGTCCACTCACACCTGATTGTCATCCCATTGATTGAAAGCACCTGACTCTAACTTCACCTTCAAACTAACTGCTAATCCTAGAGGTTCACATACTTTTGCCTCTCACAAATATGTCATATTGGATCATTTTCCTCAATAAATAAATGATCAAGTATAATATTTGTGTCTCATTTGTTTAACTGGGTTCTCTTTATCTACTTTTAGGGCTTAGGAATATCTGGTGATGTTTTAGGTCATATTTATGCAGAAATATAGACAATTCTAAAGGGTTCACAAACTTTCAAGCACCACTATAACAAATTGGACATCTAGTTCAGAAATCATATTTACACTATTCCCAACTTATCCCAGATGTAGTCAATCAGCTGAGACAAGTTTGGACAGTGAGGCTAAAATTGCTAACAAACACTGGAACTCAGTAGTCACCTAAATAGCCTGATCTTTCGCTCACCAAGACGTCTCTAAAACTGCATCCAGTTCTTAGTTAAGGTCTTACAGGCTAGTTAATGTGGTTTGGGACCAAAATTGAACTTAAGACAACTGACCTGGAATCAGTTTTATTGATGAATATGAACACGACGGAGTCTATGATTTATAACATCTTGCACTAGAGTGTGCTACTGTTCTTTACAGCCATTATAGGTGTATGCTAAGAGAGAGAGACAGAGAGAGAGAGAGAGAGAGAGAGAGAGAGAGAGAGAGAGATTTGCTGACATTGGGAATGTGTAGTGAGTCATCAGATTTTGATGTGTGGCTCTCTTTGCACTGTGTGTGCTCAGTCAACTGTTGAAGGCCACACACACACACACACACACACACAATCATGACAATAATAAATGCTGCATGCCTATAATAACGTGTTCAAGCCACACCAACCTATATTTACTGTCAGCTTTATGCAGAACTATACTGTGCTGAGACAATTGAGCTCTATTCATCCAGTAATATTTGATGCACTATTGTGCTGTGTTTAAAGTTTTAGTGAAAAGCCACACCTAATGTCTCCCTCCAGTTCAGAGGCTTTACTTTTTCCCTGCTGTTCCCTCCTTTATTTCTTAATTCTTCACCATCCTTTTAAAGCAGGATGCCCAATCCTGATTCTACCACCCTCTTTACTTCCAAACTTAATCTAACTCACCCTGATCCAGGTAATGAAGGTTTTCAGGGTCATCTGAATAACAGACAGTTGGATTTGAACTCTACAGGGTGGTAGATCTCTGTTTTAAGGCTTTGGGATGCTTTCACATCCTTAGGCAGAAAAAAATAATGCTTATATTTTATGTCTGATATTAAATCTGTTTTTCCTTTTCTATTACTGCGTTATATAAAAACCTGACTGTGCACACACAAAAACGTCTTAGTGGGGCAGTTGTGATTCTTCAAGAAACTCATAACTCAATTATTAACAATTACAGGTGAATAATATTTGCCTTTAGGCTTTGTTTTTATACATACACTTCAACATGTTTCCACAGGCATGGTGTCCCAATTATTTTGAGATGGGAAAAAAAAAACTTCTCAAAAAAACTGTACAGTGTGTTTGCTGTAAAACCAAATAAGCCTAGCACAGTACCACAACTAGCCTAGCACAATCTAGTCTGCACAATAACATAAATAGCCTAACACATAGCACAATTAGCCTAGCATAATAGTACAGCTAGCCTAGCACAATATTACTAAAGCAAAAGTATATATCTGATTACCTGATTAATAAAATAAATTATTGATAGAATACAGTGTCACATCAAAACATTAGAATATTGTGAAAATGCTCATCACATTTTATATTCATCACAATAAAGCGACATTTCAAATCTTTTTTTCTTCAGAAATCTAGTTAATTATTAGATTTATGTTTAGAATATTTAATTTCGACTTTGAGTAAAATGCTGTTCAAACAGTATCACAACAAAAGGTGTGAAATGTGCATATTTACATGTAATGAATATCAAATATGTGAGTTTACCTTTTTAAATTAAATTATGAGAACAAATGAACTTTTTCATAAGTTTTTAGAGAAACAGTACTTGATGACTAAAACTTCTGCCATATTTGTAAAGACAGCTGGTAAAGTGATAGTTGTGGCTCAAACTGAAGTTCTGGGTAATATTCACACCCTGCACATTTCGAGCTTGTTATTGTTCCCTCAAGGTGTAGTCTTAGGGCTCCACTGTTGATGAAAAACAGAAGAAGACACTCCTTTTGTCCATCATGTTGTAGCAATGCTGAATTTTCAATTGTAAATGTAGGTTATTTACTGTATATATTGTGTGCTTGCTTTAATGTATGTGTACCCCTGTGTGCAAAGTTTCCCAAATGAGACAGTGAAGTTAACTACTGACTCGAGGCTTTGGTGGGTGGGTTCTGGATTAGGTTAGGCAAGACGAGGTAGTTTGAATATGTTTGCTTTAAATGTTGAGTAATAAATAGAATTCTCAAAACTGACATGACATGCAAGATAGCGAGCTGCTCTGACAGTCAGTATGCAAATTAGAAATAAGTACAGTAGCAAAATATGGCCACACCTGCATGTACAAAGGTTTCCTTTATTATTATTTATACTGCTCTCTATTTTATACAGTAACAGTCATCCATATTCAGCTATAAAGGAACTTATAGGGCAATGCAAAATGAGCAAGAAAATACAAAACCAATTCAATCCATCTTCTATTTCAGATTCTTCAGTAAATTCAGCTTTTTGCAGATTATACACTCTCGTCATTCTCTCATGCAGCTTTATGAAGAGCCTCAAAGGCTTTTACAACATCTGAATATGATGTTCATAAACAAAGACTTTCCTGAAGTCTTGATTTAACTTTAAATGCTGAGTGCTCTGAAAAGAAGTCGTTCTTTTAGGGTTCATTATCAAACGTGACCCCCCCCCTTTCCCCCTATGTTTGAAAAATGTGGCCATAGCGCCCTCTACAATGTCAAAAAGTGTCCTGTTAGCTGCCATTCACATTGGGAAAAATATTGAGTTGCATCTTTTTTGCAATAAATTATGTTGGTGTGCCTTCTACAACAAGAATGATTGATAATCTGTCTTAATTAGTCCCTTTATTGCCTTTCCAATAGAAAAGGGCACATTAAGTGTCCTCTATTGCACCCCAATTAGACAGTGTCCCCAAAGTGAGCCCTTTTCAAAAGTGATGCAGTGCTGTATAGGGTTCTCCTACAACTGTACATGATGAAGTGCCTGGGTAGGTGCCCCTCTAATTGAGAACTGCCCCTCAAGTTGGAAAAATGTGCCCTTTTTATTTTTTCACAGCTGTCCTTCAAACATCGTCAGTTTGCCACTGTTTATAGCTTCTGAAAATCAGAAATCCAGAATCTTATTAGAATATTTCACAGCTTAAGTAAATTACTATTGAAACAGTGTCAACATTAAAAGAAAAGAAGCAGAAATATCTCACTTTATCTGTAATGAAGCTAAAATATATGACAGTGTACCTTTTTGTAATTAACTATGAACACAAATGAACTTTTTCATGATATACTAATTTCCTGGAGATGCACTAGTGTATATGTTAGAGCAGTTATCAAGCCGAAGTATTCAGCTCTGGATATTAAATCAAACTTCTAGTTCTGGACCAGTGTTTGGATTCAGGGTCTGAAGTACCCTGGTTAAACAACACAGGGCTTCTGAACTGGCTGCTGCAGCAGTAGTAGCATGCCATCTAGTGTTCATAGCGTATTATTGTGCCAGTGTATATTGACGGGCAGAAAGGTTGTATACACCAGTGCGATCCACCTCAATGCCACAGGTTAGGCTGTAACATGCTGGGGAGTCCAGTGTATGACTGAAGTTCAGGTTTTTCATATGAAATTAGTGACTTTCCCTGGTTTTCCCTGGCGGGGTCACAAATATGGTTTTCACTGTAGTACTGGTTCATTTAGCATTCATGCTAACATATTTAGCAAAATGTAGGCCAATAAACCTGCATCACTGACCGTGAAATGAGCATTTTCACATGGAATAGACCATTTTACAAGTTCTACATTTCAGTGGGTTAACATCTTTATGTGCAGAAAATGTAATTTAATAATGTCATTGAATTAAATAAGATAGATAGATAACTTTATTTATCCCAGGGGGAAAGTCAATTTTTACAGCAGCTTCAGCAGAAGGACAAAAGATACATACAGTAAATGTAAACA
>BRDA01040436.1:2744-16659 GCA_036984385.1 Crenuchus spilurus
CCTAAGTGAGGACGGAGGACAGAGGTGATGGGGTTTAGTCGATTCGTACTGGAACAGCTAGTTGTCTATAAATGATACTGACGAAATCAATGGTGACGTCCAAAGGTCTCGTAACTATGTCTTACACTACTACTACTAATAAAAATAAATAAAATTGGTCTAGAAGACTCCTTCCGACTGTTCTGACACACTTTTAAATGTCGGTCATTAACATTCTAATAGACTTACGCAACTGAAATAACTGAAAACAACACTACAGGTGAACGACAGTACAGACGATGAGAAGAACTAGTTGATAAAGTAGGGATTGAGTTGTATGGTAACTAAAGCAGTCATAGTAAATATCTGTTGATCGACAAGGTCATGCTTAGCTGATTTGGGGTAGTGGAGACAGGAGGCAGGAGTGAATCCAGAGGGTTTTATTTTGAACACGAATAGACAGGACATTAGCATACAAATGCAGATTCACCAGGTACAGATACAATGACTCACAAAGCCAGTGATAACAAGAAGAGAATGTATTCCAGCAGTAATCAGTGACATACTAGGGAACAGACGTGGACAATAAGGTGACATCACCAGGGGTGTGTGGACAATGACATAACTAAGACATGTGGAGTAGGAACCCAAACACGAATGAGAGTGAGACAACCTGTGATAGAGTACACTGTTAAAACATCAGCCAATAATAATAATAATAATAATAATAATAATAATAATAATAATGTTATTATTATTATATTATTACAATTGACCAACATTTTGTTAGCTCTTGGTATACTATAAGTAAATACATTAAAAATATTTAAATATTAGGCAAGTGGGATATCCTGTCATATGAAATTAAAGGATTTAATGATTTAACATTTTCTCCCCCATTAATTTCTATAAAGGGACTCTGCAGCCGCAGGACCATTCTAAATCAAACAAAGACACTGATATAATAGTGATAAGAGCCCTGAGTGACTCAGTGGATTAAGGCACTGTCACTATGATTTGAGGATCATTCAAATCCCGGTCATGCTGCTTGCCATTGGCAACCGGGGCCAAGAGAGCACTACTAAGTAATGTCAGCTGAGCTCAGGTGTCTGCCAGGTGATCCAGAAAGGGGATTTCCTCCCAACATGTCGGTTACCTGTCGGCAATGTATCGGCAGCAGTTCAAAAAGAGGGGGTGGCTTGACTTCACATGTGTTTGATGAGGCAATGTGGTAGTCTGCATCCTCTTACAGTCAGTTTACTGGACCCTTATTCATTATTGGTACATCTTATAAGAACACAGTCAGAGACTAGTACCTGATCTCTTGATGGACTGATAAGAGGAGAGCTGAAAGACTCCATTAACAGATGAGCTACTGTAGGTTAATCTAAACCTATATGGGAGGCTTTTCTGTTAAAATGGTCAATTTTAGTATTAAGTTAAAAATATTTAACTGTCCTGATGGAAATACACTCACTGGCCACTTTATTAGGTACACATACCTTGTGTCTACACTCATCCTAGAGGTGACTGCTCACTGTAGTTTTAATAGATTGTGTCACTACACAACATTCTACATTGTCATTAGAAATAATCATCAAATAACTGTTTACACTGTATAAAATATGTTTTGCTTCAGATTTGGCATCCGGTTTCCATGCATGTCTGACGCTTACAGTAAACAGCTGAGGAAGCTCACCATGGACATCAGCTCTGAGCTCGGCTACTCTAACTTTGTGCGAGAGGGTGTTTACTGTATGGTCAGTGGGCCCAACTTTGAGACCATCGCTGAGGCACGCATGCTGCATATTCTGGGCAGTGACGCTGTCGGTAAGAATGATTACACACACTGACACATGGAGGCCAGCCCTAAAATTTGGCATGAACAAGTCGTACTGTTTGATATTGATGTACCTTTACTGTAATTAGCCCTTCATGAAAATTTCTTCTTTTAAATAAATCATGTGTTATGTCATAGATACTGAATTTCCTAAACAAGTCTAGTCATACTAATTATAACCCAATACTTATGTTTCCATTTAAAATACTGTTTGGAAAGTCTGGCATTTTTAATAATGCAAAACCAAAGTGGTTGCAGATTGATATTTTTTGTATGTTTTCTGACTTCACAGTTTTCAAAAAGATGTTAAAATTAAACATTTTGAAATAAAAAATTTTAGATGTGTCTGAAAGTTCTTCTTAATATTGGTACTGCAGCAACTTATTATTTGTACTGCTACTATATTATAATTACTTATTTTTTATTACTATAACTAATAAGTTTATTATTATTATAACTAATAAGTTTATTATTATTATTATTATTATTATTATTATTATTATTATTATTATTATTATTATTATTATTGTTGTTGTTGTTACTACCACTATTACTACATAAGTGCCATCAAGTTGATGTATGGACAGTGGACAATATGGACAATTTTGTCTTCTGTATGGAATATCTTGTCATCTGTTTGGATCCTGTGTCGTTCATGATTCCTCTGATTATATCTGTTTTGTTGATAGTATTTTTCTTTTTTACCTTCATCTGTTCCAGCATAACCTTATTGAGCTGTTTCTTCTCATAATGTGTCAAAAAATAAGATATTTTCAGTTTGGTTATCTAGGCTTCTACTGAAAATGAGTAGAATTTGATTTGGTTGAGGATCCATTTATTTGTCTCAAACATCTCCAACACTAAGGTTCAAAGGCATCAATACTCTTCATATCCTGCTTTTTACTGTTAAGCTAAAGATCCACAGAGAAGACCACAGTCGCAGTCTTCATTCTAGTCTTTTTTAAGTGTTTAAATGATCATGCATTACTTTGTTTAAAAGGCTCACACAGACAAAGGGAGAACATGGAAACTCCACCAAGATGGGGACTCAAACCCAAGGCCTCAGCATTGAGAGGCATGACTATTTAAATATAAGATAACAAAGTATGTTAATAAACTAGCAATTTCACATTTAACAGTAGTGAGAATGCAAATAAAAAATTTATATTTCCCATCTTATCTGTCTTTTTTTTTTTTTTTTTTTTTTTTGAAAAATGCAATTTATTATTACATAAAAATTATACATTCAACATTAGAACATGTGCATGTACAAATAGAAACCAGCACCACAAGGAGAGAACTCGTATAGGGTGCATGAAAAATAGTTATCACGTCATATGGCAAATTTGATAAATAATTTTGTAGTCCTCACTGTTGACACTGGTGATTATCTCTGGTGTTTTAATACCATAGCTGTGCTGAGTTGGGCTGGTTTGACTGCTGTATGTAGAGCTACCTGTTGCAGCTGTGTGCTGCTAACTGGGCATTCAGCAGGGAGTTAGTCCTCATTAACAATGAAACAAGCAAGCCAGAGCTGTTCACTCCTATTAATGATGCAGTGCAGGCTTCTGTTGGGCAATTCACCACAAAGGTAATTGCCATTTAATTAAGCATGTCTGTCCCCTCACTAGCCCTCTGTCCTCCTCTTGTCATCCCTGCAGGCATGAGCACAGTCCCTGAGGTGACGGTGGCCAAGCACTGCGGCCTGCGCGTCCTCGGTCTCTCGCTCATCACCAACAAAGTGTCCCTGGACTACAGCCGCGAGGAGAAGGTCAATCATGAGGAGGTGCTGCACATCAGCAAGATGAGGGCTGAGATGTTACAAAAAGTGCTCAACACCTTCATTGCTCGCTCCCACCAAGTGGAGGCCATCAACAACAGCTAGACATTTCATCAGCCATGGTCAGAAGGAACTAAGAGCATGCAGATGTTGTTGGACGGCTTTGCTATAAAATGTTTCCAAACTGTTTAGTCAGTATTACCAGTTTCATAGAAAGGACCTGTTTCTGTAAAAAAAAGAACAGTTCGTTTGTTCAGTTCATTTTTGAAACATTTCTATTGATCGTTTTATCATGAAATGCCCACACAATGTAAACAGCTGCTGGCATTTTTAAATCAAGCAAATAAATAAACAATAAAACATGTACTTCCAATGTAATGGCTGTAATAATATGGCAGCAACTGTATGTATCTCCAAAAATTAGAATATCATGAAAAATTTCATTTTGGTTCATAATTTAATTCAAAAAGGTAAACTGTCAAATATTTTATATTCATTACATGTACAATGACATATTTTCAAGTATTTTTGTTTGTTTTTGTGTTGATACTGTTTGGATAATAATTTACTCAAATGAAATATTCTAATAATTAAAAATTCTGGATTTGTGATTTTCATGAGCTACAAGCTATATTGATCAACACTGAAAAAAATTACCTGTAATTACTATAAAATATATGATAATTTACCTTTTTGAATTAAGTTAACAATAATCAACGTTTTTCATGATATTTTTTTCTGGCGCTGTATATTGGTGAGTATGCATTATGTTAGTTTGGTGCAAAGTGCAAATAAAGTGCGTGTTTACTGGGATGTTCAGCATAAGGTTGCCACTGGTATTTAAAAAAAAAATATATATATATATATATATATATATATATGTATAGGGAAAAATATTCAATGATGGCTTTAACTTAGTATCTAATCAACTTCATCATCAACTTGATCCTAACAACATCTACTGTAAATGAAAAATATCAAACAGTTTGGAAGCACTTCATAATACAGCCAGTGCCAGCACTCCAGCCACATGGATCCAGTGCATGTTGGGCCCCAATTGCCCATGGGGGCACCAAAAACGTCAAGTAGAATGAATGTCCTTGAATGAATGTCCTTTTTGGCTCTATCCATCTATACATCCCCTACCCAACCGTCAAGTTAGGCAGACACCTGGTTGTGGACTGGGCAGGGGTATTAGGTGGCTGTGAAAGTTGAGCACCAGAAAGCATTTGTGCTTAGGGCACCCAAATGCCTTGCACTGGCCCAGTTTTTCCAGGGTATAGTGTGTTTTTCCAGTTATTTCCCCTCACAAATTAGTACATATAACATAAAAGGTACAGCAATACTAGTCTTAAATCACATAGAATAATCTGTGAGACCTGAACTAAGCCCTGGATATGGTTTGAGAGAAGTTTTGTGATGTATTTCTACAGAAACTGCTGGGTAATTTTAGGTGACTCTTGAGTTCTTGTGTTTGATAGAAATGTTCACCTTGGAGCTGAAAACAAAAAAACAAAAAAAATCAAAAATGGTCTCCAGACATGTATTGACTGTTGCAAACATATGTAAATATGTAAATATGATGAGCTGCACTATACTTTTAAGAACGTAATTGTCATTATATCACTTTTCCCAAAACCTGCTGTGCAAAGTGAGGTTGTGCAAGATTATATATAGTCAAGCCCTGCTTGGAGTCCAAATTTTTCGTTTTAGCGTACAACTGTAGATTAGATTTAAGTTTTGCCAATGTGATTGCACACAACAGAATTTGACCTCTGCATTTAACCCATCCATAACTGTAAACATGTGCCTGAAGCTGTGGCCAGCTCTATCCACAGCCCCTTGAGGAGCGGTTAGGTGCTTTGCTCAAGGCCTCTTCATTCCTGACCTGCCCGGGGATTGAACCGGCAACCTACCGGTCACAATAGCAGATCCCTAACCTCCAGGCGGCTGTTGCCTCATGGCTGCTGTAAAAATACATCACTCAAACATTTTTCTTTCAAAGTTATTTTCAAAGTTTCTTTTCAGTTATTAATTAAGCCACAGACTGTTCAGTGTAAATTCAGAAAGTACAGAAAGTTAGACTCTAAAACTGAGCTGTATTATAAAGTATTACCAACCGATTTTATTTACTTACCAAATTCTTATCACCTGAATTACATCATGACACAATGAGAAAAACCTCTTTGGTTTGAAATATAATTAAAGAGGAAGACTGCATCACTACACCTGCATTTCCCAATATAATGATTCAGTGCTGCTGAGTTTTTATAGGTGCATAAAGTGAAGCAACCTGAGCTGAAAGAGCAAAGTGCCCCCTATAGAACAAGGACACTGCACACACAGCAGCAACACTGTTCCCAGCAAAAACAGAGGAAGATGTCTGGCTTGGTAAAACATGTCCTGGGCCACAGAGATTTTAAGCAATGTCAATACCAGAATTTGTGTTTTTGGTACCAATAATGTTTGGACAAGTCACATCCTGTCAGTTCAGGGGACTGAACTCATAACCTTCCGATCACTAGGCTGGTTCCTTAACCACAAGCCCATGGCTGCCATCACTGTATTGTCTATCCCCTGATCATAAACTCTTACAAGGACTTTCAGAGACCAAAGCAAACTACCCCCTTACCCCCAACATTCTGTTATATAACATTTAAGCTCAATTAATCAATCAAATGCTTCAATTTAGTTGTTTGTACAGAAATATAAAAAGCAGAAAATGTATAATTTTGTTCAGAACTGCACTGATGAGAAATTAAGTGATGCAAATTCAAATGAGGATGAGAATTACTGTTGAATTTGGACTATAAACATATTTCCCATTTCATCTAAACTGTAATATTATTGTAAACATTGTATAGCATGTTGTGATACTGTACATTTCTTCCACATTATCCTCTCTCTATTTTTAATTTAGGTAGCAATATTTACTCTCTTTAGACATTTTTGACTATTTCAGTCTCTGTGTTTATATCTTTAATATTAGACAGTCTGAACTGCTAGCAATGAACACTTTTCTACACATATCAGTGAGAACATTTGCCCTAGACAAAGTACATTATGTGGATAAATTTGGACAAGCTGGGACACCTGCTCATTCAGTGTTTCTTCCAAAATCAAGGCTAGTAAAAAAGTATTTATCCTGCTTTTATTTGAGTAACAGTCTCTAGTGTCCAGGGAAGGCTTTATACTAGATGAATTGATTGCATTCAGTGCAATAGTGAGGTCAGGATGTTGGATGATCACCACCAAATCCCAAAGTACTGGATGGAATAGAGAACACAGTTCCACTACTCTACAGCTCAGTACTAAGGGGCTTATACCAGGAGCATAGCAAATTCTGGGCCCTATTAACAAGCAGTGTTCATGCTTATCTGCTCTTAGACTAATATTCTATTGGTGGTACTTCTCTATGTATGTGTGCATTTGTACATCGGTGTTGGTAATGGTTGTAACTTAAAGTATCTGAATGTGGGTGTCCACAAACATTTCCACATATAATACATGAAATATGGCTCTTTTTACAATAAACTTCAAAAATGTTTTATTCCACTGCAATCAAAGAGTCACTTTGCTAATTAGAAGTATTCTGTCATTTAAAGTCACTGTCAATACAGCGAATTTCCATTTAATAAGGATTTTCAATTCTCTTCCAATTCTAAGCATGACCTTCTTGATTTTCTCAGAATGTCAAATGCAAAAACTCAATCGAGTTCTCTTTTTGTGCAAAGAAGTGCATTTCTGCCTTTTTGAGTCAGCAGGAGAGAGCGGTCATTTCCAATAGCTCTGTGACCCTTCAGCAGTTATGCAGAACAGAGGGCTACTCCATTTAAAGGCTGGGTTAAATCCTTGATAGCACATCCTTCGGAACTCTTTAAGCACTAAAGCTCCGTCCACATAGAAACTCAAAGCAAAAACTACTTAAAGAAAACAGCTGAGAGGTTCAGACTGCTGGGGAAATGAAAAAGTAAACTTCTGTTTCAGAACTTTATGTCTCAAGACGGGCAATATGTCACCACCGTTAGGAAGTGTTCCAAAAATATTGTGCTCAGACAAAATATGAAACAGTTTGGCAGTTGACAAACTCAGGCTGTCACACCTCTGCTGCGCTGAACATTTTTGCATTTTGAAGATTTACTGCACATAAAAGAAAATATATTCCCATAGTGGACTCCTAGTCTGCAACCAGATGAAGATAAGAACTGATTAAGAGGGGCCTACAGAATACTAATCAGTAACCAGTCAAATAAGATTAGATTCAATACATATTAGTGCAACTGCTTCTGTAATGAGTTTAGCTGAGATTCGTAATCTGTTAAACAAAACAAATGCATTAGGCTGAAGACATCAATTACTATCAATCTACAAGTGATTAGAGGGACATCAAGAAAAACAGCTAATTGGATGAATCACCTTTTTGGTTTAATTTTCTACAGTTTTACAACATCACTGTGAAATTACACTTGATAGACCTTCTATATTCTTACTCGTGCTTTGAAGGCTGAAATAGATTTTTTAAATCAATTTCATGCAAAAATTTATCAATCAAAAATAATTTAATTCTCATTTCAGACTGATTAGTCATTTTTGTTTACCATGTGTTTTGTTGCACTTGCAATTACTAACCACCAGGTGGAGTGCTACCAGATTTTTTAGCAAAAATCATGCAAGTATAACCTTAAAACCAGTGCACATAGAAGATAAAAATAGCTGTCCACTGTAGTCACCACCATGCATATAAGGGTTAAAGCTATGACAGTGACAGGTATGCTCTGATTTTCCTGTTGCTGACATGATACCAACCAATTTCAGCTCAGCGGCATCCTTTGGGGAGGTCATTTCTTAGCATGTGCTGGCATGATGCTTATTAACTTGTGATATCACATCACACTCTGCAGGAGTGTTTCATCTTATTTATTTCACACATCAACCATTTGTCACATCACCTGTGGTTTGCACAGTTTATATAACGGGCATAAGCATCTCAACATACAATCTGATGGCTGGAAGTGGATTTAGATCATTAGAAAATATCCTTAAACTCCAAGCAATCATGAGCAGGTTCAGTCATTAATATCTCATAATTAGACTTAACATACATATCAGAATTCACTGTAGTCTCTGTATAATTCATATTAGTTACTAAATAATAAACCTTGAAATTAATAACTGATTAATAATGTGCAATGGGTTCAATCCTATTTATAAAAATTTTGCCATTTATTGGACATTTGTCTTCAGTATGTAGTCTTATTTTGCAGACTGCTTAGGATGTGTTCAGGTAAAATTGCGTTGGCTCAGCTATGAAAGCATCTGCGTTGTCCATCAGTAAGTCTGACTCTGTATTAGTGCTGGGCTGCAGTCTGTTTTCTTTGGCAGCGAGCATCACTAGAAACATATGGTAAGCAATTATCACTCGGGTCTCACACAACATGCTGAGTTAATATGCTCTGCACAAGAAAGGCAGAGGAAGAACATCCATACAGTTTTAGGAGCTTCTCTATTTAAGGTGAAAATAACTTCTGTCATAGGACTTCTGTGATGTCATTTAAGATATCTGTTACTTCCAATAGTGCATCTTGAAAAATGTGAATTGAAGACTTTGATGACATAATGGATAAGGCATCAGTCTCCATAGCTGGGACTGTAGGTTTGAGCCCCACTTAGGTGAGGCAGCTATGGCCTAGTGGTTAGTGATCTGGTCTTGTTGCCGGAGGTTCTCTGGTTCAGTCTCCTGGAAGGACATGACTGAAGTGCAAGGCAACTGCTCACTGGGTACTATTGATGGGTGCTGCCCACCACTTCAGGCGACTGTGCTCAATGCCCCTAGTATGGGCATGTTTCATGGCACAAGTGAGTTAAATGCAGAGATCAGATTCCTCTGTGTGCACATTCACTGCTGTCCTCTGGTGATGTACACGCCCAGGAAAAAAACTAGTGGACCGTCACTGGTTTAATACCTTACCTGTCACTGTGGTGGAACCATGAAGGGTAAGTCTTCAGTACATTCAGTACTGTATCAAATTCTGTTGCAACTATTGCATTGACTCCACTCACCCTGTCCTGACTTGACTTTTATATTCAATCTACTGCTTTAAAAAATTCACTCATGAAAAGATATAAATCTGCTTCTCCTCTTGTAAAGGGAATGCAGTGATTTTTTAAGGTACACATTTGGATCTAAAGGTACACATTTTACCTTTAACTGTATGCACTCTATGGACAAAATATTGGGATACCTACTCATTCATTATTTCTTCCAAAATCAATATAATTTGATTTTATTAGTCCCACCATAGGAAAATTCACAGTGTTTACAGCTGCTATGGAACAGTAGAGTACTCAGGGTGGTACAATATATATGCTATATATCAGGGGTGGCCAACTCCGGTCCTGGAGAGCCGGTATCCAGCACAGTTTGGTGATCTTTGTGCTCTGACATTACAATTAAACCTGCTAATTGCCTGCTGAGTTGAATCAGGTGTGTTTGATCAGGGAGATCACCAAACTGTGCAGGAATACGGCTCTCCAGGACTGGAGTTGGCCACCCCTGCTATATATACTATGTATATTGTAATAAGATAACAGTATATAAGATACTATGTATATTGTATTGTAAAAAGGCTATTAAAACAGTTTAGTTACTGTCTCTACTGTCTAGGGAAGGCTTTTTAGATTTTGGAAGATTGCTGTGAGGATTTAATTGCATTCATCAACAAGAGTGTTAGTGAGGTCAGGATGATGGATGATCACCATCCCACCTCATCCCCAAATCATCTCAAAAGTATTGGATGGAGGACCATCATTGCTTCATGCCTCAATGCTACCCTCTAGGCCACATCTGGCGTTAGATATGATGCCAAAAGATTCATGTTTGTCTGCTCCAGAAAGTTATATTCCATTGGCAGTACTTCTCTACAGGGAGGAGACAAGCTCTGTGTGTGCATTTGTACATCAGCAATATATAGCAATGGGTGCAAAGCTGAGTGCATTCATTAGAAGGGGTGTCCCTAATATTTGGACATATAGTGTACATCCTTTGTGCTTTACTGGACAAAAATGTATATATTCTGTAGATTTATTATGGTACCTGGTCAGAGCAACAAACTTGAACATCTGAAATGTTTGGACACATAAACTACATGATAGTAGTTAATAGAAACAGAATATGGTGTATTACAATGTAATTGACAACAAATAGCTGGTGACTGTCCTTATAATAGTAAACATTCAACACAAATATCCAAACTGACCAGAGTGGAGAGATGTGTTTTTTTGTGACAGATGCTGCAGTGACACCTATTTGGTCTCATTTTTCATATTCTGTGTGTTTTCCTCTGTGCTTATTGGTGTATAAACCTAAAGGAAAGAATTGTTTTCACACAGAGACTGTAATGGGCTGCCTGTATGGTTCCATAGCAAGGTCTATTGAGCAGTCTGTGGTGCCTTCAATAAGAAACATCATCTTGTACATTCTAAACAATCTACATCTTTACCAAAACTGAAGAGGTTTTATTATAGACTGGTATCAGGATCACTATAACAAAGCATGTTACTATCATGTTTTTAAATCAAGGTATTGATAATAAAGGTTCCTGAATGGTTCTTGACTTGAATGTCTGCATTTAGGAACAAAGACGGATATAATCTTATTATGTGCAGGTTTATTAACTCAAACTACAACCATCCATTGCAATGTTCTTTATGGAACAAAAAATTATCTTTATTTTTATGTGACTTTTTTTGGGCATAGACAAAGTGTCTGAGACTGAAGCAGGCAAATATATAAGCTGTCTGTTCTAAACCTATCTACTGTCAGAAAGTCAAAAACCTCTGAGTCACGCTGTTCATTTCTTATGACATCGGGCTGATATACAGAAACTGACAATGAATGTTTAAGCCTAGAAGCCAACAAATAAAAAACAGACCCAAAGGAAAGAAAAATCCAAAAAGAAGATCTCCTTAACTTCTTATCTCAGAAGTTTCTCCTAAACAACATTTAGATGGATACACAAATGAGACGCTAAGGTCTTTAAAGTCTCCTGCTACTCAGATATTTTTCCTGAGAAAACAACATCAGGCTTTCCTCTTGTGTTAATCAGAGATTCCAATAAAGTCTCACGTTGTGCTCAGATATGCTCAGATAACGCTCATTCAGACATCTCAGTATAAGCTCAACAATTTCTCATTCATGGTTAAGCTTCTACTAAGTTTGGATGTGAATCACCATCAGTATAGAGGTATCTGATGTCTCATGCTATTTCTCTTAAGGGATGTTAGGAGAATCTCGTCCCCTGAGCCATCAACGAGCCAAAAAATATCCTCTGGAGATCAATGTTCACAGCACAAAACTATCCTATAACAAGTCAAAGCCAGTGTATTGATTGGCTCATGTCAGCAGGATTAATAAGCACTATTGAAATAATCCTAGACAAAAGCTTTTATTGAGGAAACGTATTCAGTTATCTGATGCTCACATGACTCGGTCTAACACTGTGCATGAATGTGTGTGAAATTCATAGTAGTTGTAATTTCCGTAATATGCTGAAGGTCATCCAAACTACTTGGCTTGAAAATCTTGGCTTGAGAAGTTATTTTACAGGTCTTATTATATGGATCATTAAAGAGCTCTGTACATCCTGTGAAGTCATAATAAAGAGCAAAAATACGAACAGAAACCTGAGTTTCCTGAGCCAGCACGACCCCAGTAATCAATGAAGAGAGCTGGGAGTATAGAAAGCTGGGTCATTGTGTCCTGAATATTCACCGACTCTCTCTAAGAGGAGGGGCCACAAACCGTAGGTCCAGGCTCTATGAAATGTGCATAAAACATTTGCTGAGTCAGGGGATATTGTAGCTCTGACACTTCCCAAAAGGACAACAAAACCTGTGTTTTATGACCGCAAAGCCTGACAGTTTAAATCCATTGGAGTTTGATGAATGACTCGGCAGTTCCCTCACAGCTTTAACAGCTGTGCTGTAAGAGGCATGTGAAGCATGTCAGATTGTTAAATGTCACTTTCGGAGGCCAGATGTTGCACATAAACAACTTGGAAGTTCACTGGCAAATGACTTTTGTCAAATGGTTTTGTCTCAAAACAAAGCACAAAGAACAATGCCTAATTTAAATTCAGGTCACATCTGTGCACCCACAGCGTATGTGTCCTCACTACCTGCCCAAGGCTACAGCTTTTTTAAGACAATGCTCCTGTATACGCAGTCATATCAGAATATTATGGCCACCTCTGGTTTGGAATGAACTCAGCCAAGACGTCACAAACGTCATGTGACCAGGTTTGCTGCATGTATAAAGAAGTGAGCACATCAGTCAGTTATTATGGGGGTGGGACAAAACATGAAAACAGGAGCAACAAGGAAAGTGTCACAGATCAACATGTCATGTGACGTCCCAGCTAAGGTCATTTAAACCAAGGATGATCAAAATATTCAGATATGACTGCATATATCTCAGTATGTGATAACTATATGCCATATAATATCTGCCTGCATTGCCCATGTCACAGCTAATCCATCACATTACATTCTCTGTAAACATATTTTTGTGTTTTCAGAGCACAGACTTTTATCCACTCATTTTTGGCTTCACTATTTTACAGTGTATTTTAATATTTTAAACATTAAGTATTTTGTGCTGTGCTTTAGAATATATTTTGATTCTGTGGCACAGATTCTGATCTCTGCGAGTGGAGAATAAAATGAACCAAAAAACTAATTCAGGTTGATTCAATCAAATGAATAAATCAGTAGAAAATCAAATCAGCAAATCAGAAGCGCATTAATTCAGTAAACCAACAAAATCAAATTAGTTCATCAATAGAGAATCAAATAAGAACATCAATGGAGAATTGAGTCAGTAAATCAGTACAGAATCGAATCAATAGAGAACTGCATTAATAAATCAGTAGAGAATGGAATCAATGAACCAACAGGGAGTCAGATCTGTAAATCAGAAGTATAAAATCAGTAAACCAATAGAGAATCGAATTAGTTCATTAGTAGAGAATCAAAGCAGTTAATTAGTAGAGAATCAAGCAGTTAATTAGTAGAGAATCAAATCAGTTAATTAGTAGAGAATCAAGCAGTTAATTAGTAGAGAATCAAGCAGTTAATTAGTAGAGAATCAAAGCAGTTAATTAGTAGAGAATCAAATCAGTTAATTAGTAGAGAATCAAAGCAGTTAATTAGTTGAGAATCAAGCAGTTAATTAGTAGAGAATCAAGCAGTTAATTAGTACAGAATCAAATCAGTTAATTAGTAGAGAATCAAATCAGTTAATTAGTTGAGAATCAAGC
>BRDA01040438.1:5698-20048 GCA_036984385.1 Crenuchus spilurus
GATGTCATGGTCAGTGTTCAAACCTGTGTGGTAGAGGTATTACAATAAATAAATAAAAAAATAAAAGACTGAAATATTTATTTGTGACTTCAGTAGGTCTGAGACTCACTTGTGTATTACTTAGTACATCATTTGAATTTTTACTATTTATTGATGACTTCAGTGTTTATTTATAAAGTCAGAAAATAAAAAAATAAATAAATAACATTATGGAGATGGTGTGTCCAAACTTGTGACTGGTACTGTAGGTCACACATATGACATTCTTCTGTTGAAGTAAGGAACTGAACAGAGAAGCTAGGTCAGTGACCACCTTCCGTTCTCTCCAAAGCTCTTCCCTTTCTCTGTACCTGCACCCTGAGGTAAAACCAAATGAAATCACTTCTGTGTTTGTGGCTTTAAAATTGTGTAGCCTTTCTCCTCTGATGCTTCACTCCTCTACAGCAGTATTTGGCTCCAGGATGTGACAGTAAATGACCACTCTGAAGAGTCACTGTGGTGTCAGGCCTGGCTAGTCGACATCACTGTGATAAGCTGGGATGGTTGACTATTGTTCGGTCTGCACTGGCTTTTACTGTGTAACAGTGACAAACGACAGCATGGCTCAAGAGAAATGGCATTCCCAAAAGAGCTCTGACACCCTGCACAGAGCATCTTCAGCTTGTGCCTTTCAAACTGCAACTCCCATCTAAAAGGATCCATAACACATATGCTTGCTGTTGACCTATGATGTGTATGTACCAAAAGCAGCGCTGTGTTTAGTGAGATCACAAAAAAAAATCTATTTTAACAGCTCGGTTTCCATTTTACAATCTCAGACCAAGACTTCAACTTAAGGTTGTAGTAAGAGTCTGTATAATGTATATAACTGAGGTAAAATAACTTTAGGAGCTGAAGTGAGGGGCAGCTGACGATCCCCAGGCAGGTCATGACTGAAAGCACCAACCCCCCCCCCTGTAAGTCACTCTGGAGAAGAGTTTCAGTGAACGATTCTGTAAAGATTTTAAGTCAAATTTGTGAAGAACCTTAAAATTTAATAAAAGCAATATATGGAGGTTACAGATGTTTGTTAGATGTTAAAGTCAATGAGCATTTTAATTGTGGAGCTACTGAAATAGTTTGAGGAATATTCTTAAATTCATGTCTCAAGTAGGGTTTTGTGGAGTCAGTGGTTTGACTGTAGCTAGTTTATGATGTTGCTGATGTTCCACCGGAATGGACGGATCTCTGTGTCATCCTCTGTTACACACACACACACACACACACACACACACAAACTTCCCCTTTGGGAAATCACAACAACTGAAGTGCTGTCTTTCTGGACAAACGCAGTAAAATGCTGCTTTTACTCTCCTCGCTCTGACACAATGAGGGATGATGCTGATGTATCCCAGGGCGACAGAGAGCTCCTCTGGGACGTCCCGTTTCCACAAGCCTGCGTCAGGTCCTTCCCTGACCAGGCACCATTTACTCTTCACTGTCATCTTTCTATTTAATCTAAGTATAGACATGCATTCTAAGAAAGTAAAGATGTGACTCCAAGATCAAATAAAAGACATTAGAGAAGTGAACATTATATCATATGTCCAGATAATGCACAATGATTTTTCCTCTTCCTTTGATGCCTTTAAGAGCATTGTTAAAAGTTCATAGATTATTACTATGTTACAGGATGATCCTATCATTTTGAACAAGAACGCAATCTAAATCTGAATGAATAGGAAACAAAGTCCCGCATCCCTGGTGTTTAATTGTTCCTCTGATCTGAAATGTGCTCTGAATGAGCTCGTACATCACAATGCAAATGAAAATGCATTAATGGCAAGTGATCAATGGTGTCCAGCCTACAAAATCATAAAGAATGCAATGTTAAGAGACTTAGCATTGGTAATAAAACATCTGTAGCGTAAAGCTTAGCCAGGATGAGAGGATGCAGAGATTTATTATAAAAAACACTGTGGCTGGAAAGCAAAACTACACTATGGCAAAACTGTGACTGACATACACACATACACACACATTCAAGAACATTTAAAGACTGACCAGGAACTCAGAAACATGAGGGAGTTGTATAGCAAACTCTGATTAACATAGGAAGAAAGGGCGGGGCTGTGAGCGGACAAGACACAGGTGCTAATAATGAAATGTGACATAATGTGGCTGAGGGTGGAGACATGACGCAAACGTAAATACAAGGACATGGCAACAGGACAGCATGTGTGAGATGTACAAAAGCACATGGCAAATGTAAACAAATAAGGAAGATGACATGAACAAAGCAGAGGCGAGAGGCGTGACAACAACAATGCATTGTACACTGAATCAAAGCTCGGTAAAATGCATGAGAGGCTGCATGCAAACATAATATATTAATTACTATAATCAACACAAGGCAGAAAAGTAGCTTCCACATTTTTTTCTTAAGATTAAAAGAAAAGCTAAATGTGCTAAATTCTCAATATGTACACTAAATCAAAACGTGTCATCTACCTATATATCCAAATACTATATGGTCACTCTTTCAAATGTTTTGTCATTGGACATAAAAATGCTGAAAGCATCAATCAAATAAGTATATGTTCATTATTTAGAGGTTCTTTACACTTTTAAATAAACTTCTTTAACTTCACGCATCACAACAAAAGTCATTCTTGAAATAAACATCTGTGTAAAAGAGGAACACTATGACATCACTCCAAATAACCCCTTTTGCTATTTTAAAGAGCATATCAATTGAGTTTTCCAAATTAAGTAACTGTAATCATATTTGCTACTGTTTTTTTCTTCCTGACAAAGAGATCCACCCATTAGTAATTCATGCAGCATGAAAAATTAATCAGCACAACTGTTCCATGGTATTACAATAATTTATGTATGAGAGGAAATAAAAGAAACCTAAACAATAAAGTATTTATAGTCCTGCTTCTATTCCCAAGGCACTGCAGTAAGTTATGACCTGAGGCAGACCATCAGTGAGCTAATAAGCATTATCTGTGGGGAAACCTTCAGAATGCATCCAGACTTCAAGGTGTGTAAATTAATTAGGAAGCAACTCTTGTAACATTTGAATTATACATGATGTGATAAATATATAACAGTTTGCAGTCATTGTTTTGTGCTGTTATGACTTGCAGTGGTTGGAGTGAATTGTTCTTCCACACAATTTTCCACTTTGTAATAAAACACAAGGACTCGGTAGTTTACATGTTTCTGTAAAGTCATGAGAACTTCCCTCATTCAGACCACATCCATATCTTAATTAAAGACATTGGAAGGTTTGTGTAAGAAGGGCAGCCCATTAGAGAGCAAGTTCAGGGTGTTAATGTTAGTAAATGTATTAAAACATGAAGTAAACACTAGAAGCCAGAGTGCCTTAATTATGGTAAAGCCAGATATGGTGTAAATGGTGTAAACTGATCGTTTATCATTTATAGGTTTTTCAGAAGATGAGGCTGATAATGCTTTTGAAAGTTGATATATGCAGATTTGGTGACTGAGTGGAGAGCTTGTGGGTGATATGGTGGGCATATATTAGGAAAGTAGAGAGAGGTGTTAGGGGATTTGTTGTGAAACCTGTCACATTCTTACTGATTGAATTTGGATTTAGAGGCTGTGTGCTGAGGGCAGCCGTGAAGGAATTGTCAGAGGTAGCTGAGAGAATAGCTGTAGTTGTGGAGTTCAGCTGAGTTCAGTTGAGGGAGAACAGCTTGTGACTGATTGTGCAGCTGTCTCATGATGAGAATTTATAGCATATGCCTTTGATGTAGTGTATTAGTGCATAAAGTCCACATGGAACTTGTGATACTGAGCATGCATTAACAGTGCCAGTTGGGCTAGGCATGGCTTTACTTATTAGGGAGTTCAATGTGGATCCCTGGTTAAGAGTTTAGTAAATGAAAGGCCTGGAGGTGTTGTGGGCTAAACTGAGAATAATATTTATGAAGTTGGGTGATTACAGTATGTATTTTGACAGAAAGAACTGGGCTAGTTTAGGTGACTATTGACTTCTTTTGTTTCATAGCAATCTTAGTCCTCAGCTCTCCCGCTGGCAGCATATACACAAAATTCCACTTTTATAACTCTGCAAAATTTTATCCTAGAAACAAAACAAAACATGCCCCAGAAACCTTAAAAGGTCTATGTATAAATATATATAACTTGAATTGAAATATAATTTAGATATTTGTGAGAGGAGCTTAAATAAGCAGAAACACATTTGTGAGAGTGAGTCAGATGCTGCGTTTTATTCTCCTGCCAAATGATGCAATCTGTCATTCATATGATAATGACATGGCAATTCCATTGGTGGATTACTGACTGTGGAATGTGGATGTGAACAAAGACATCTCATAAATATTATATCTAAAGTCTTGGCTAGAAATGTTTAGAGTGTTTTCACAACATATCAGCACATCTGAAAACAGGTTTGTGTAAAGTCTAAGTTTAGAGCAGATTTAATCAGAATATAGATTTATGACACTCTGACTGTTCTGACTCTGTTGTTGCTGAGTGTGTGCTGAACAAAAGCCTATGTAACACTTTGGGGAAACATCGTTTTAGATGGATGTTATTTGTAAAAACGTCAAATCATGTCAGACTACATCAGAGTGTCTAGAATACCCTCAGGGAGTTAGCCTCCCATTCTAAATTAGAGGTACATAATTTGGACTCCAAATATAAATTGGCTACATCAAAGAAAATGTGTAAATATGATTTTTGAGTGAAACATTCCTGTAGAAAAAGCAGAATGCACATGCTGTCATTTGTATTAATAAGTACATTGATTTACACAGGTTAACAAATTGAATTTTATGCCATTAAATGAAAATGACAACATGCTGCACTGAGCATGTGAGAGCTTATTATTTTAATAAGATAGAAACCAGAAATAATAGTGTTATTATGTTAATACTGACTCATGTTTTAATGTCTGTAGGATTCTCTTAGTAAGACTGCATCAGGCAAGCTAGTACAGACCAGACATGAAGAGATTCATAAGTCCATTTGAATGTTTCCTTTATTTTCTTCCATTGTTTTGCTGGAGTGGACACTCTAATACAGTCCTCATGGAGAAAGGCAATATTTAGGATGAAAAATCATGGCCCCCTGTGAAAACAATACAAATACACACGCCTATGCACACGTACACAACAGACCAATAAATACACAAACCACACAGACGCACACACAGAGTAGAACAGACTCAGAAGCGTGTGGTCGTATCCCTGAGGATTCCTATCGCAATTGGTTTACAGCACTGGTTCCAGCCCACTGCTGCCTGTATGCATTAAGATAATAAAATGCCCCGCAGTTTGCGCTTAGGGAGGAGGTGAACTGTCAAGATAGGGCAGGGCCATAATATCTACCGCAGAATTTGTGCAACCAGAGCTGGAATTCTGTGAATATGAAGCCGAGAGAGAAAAGGGAAATGGAGCGCACTCCTTCACCCATTTATTCCCCCCCTCTTCATGCCCTGCTTGTGTAGATAGCAGGTCTTCTATTCAACAGTGCATCACCTGATCTGATGAGAAATGCTTTTATGCAGGTAGTTAGATGGCACTTTATCACAACTACACGCATGAGTAAAAAGAAAAGAAAGGAGGGAAGCAAAGATAAGCACAATGTGGACTCAGGACAAGCTTTAAAGAATGCTGTAACATTCACAGTGAGCGATGCCCAATATAAAACATCACCGCAGCTATAAAGTCACCTCAGCCACCCTCTTAAAAGGAAAGGTGCTGAAGAGAGTTGTTTAGGGACAATGCAATAGGAGAATGTCTTTAATTCCCTAAAGAAACTTTCAGGGAGTGGTTTGATTTTGTAACTGAGTGTGTGACTGTAAAGAACCTTAAGGCCAGAGAACATCAGTCAAACAAACACATGTAGACTAATGTTACTAGTAGTTTTATGTTGGCTAGAAAAAACAACCATCTAACCAAAACATGAATGAGAGACACTCTTCCAGAATAGTGTGAACCGGATAAAACATCCTAAATAAAAGATTATTCTAGATCAGTAGGAATTGGGAGAGTGAAAGTGCATTACATTCTAGAACAGCCTAACAGAGGAACAGAATCCTGTAATGCAAAGAACATTCTAGAACTGGAGCTGGAGAGGACATCTAAAGCAGCATGTGTACAGAATAACAGCCTAGAAGTGGGAATTGAGGAGACCATTATAGAGCAGAATGTATGAGAACAAATGAGGAGGAACATTTTAGAACAATGTGAATGCAGGAGAACATTACAGAAGAGTGTGGATGAAGAGAACACTGTAGAACAGTTTAAACCCCTCTGAGAATGTTTCAGACACTGATGTAGTCTGATTTTTACAAATTACACACATCTAAAATAATTATTTTTCCCAAAATGCTACACAGACTTCTGTTCAGCACAAGCTCAGCAACAACAGAGTCAGAACAGTAAGAGTGTCATAAATCTACATTCTGATTAAATCTGCTCTAAACTTAGACTTTACAAAAACCTGTTTTCAGATGTGCTGATATATTGTGTAAAACACTCTAAACATTTCTACTCAATACTTTTGAGCTCACTGTTGGCTACACACTGCTCATTACAGCTTTTAGACATTGTATGTGCTTTTATTTCTAAAGCTTAAGAATTGTGAGTTATTATGTGTTTCACTCATTCAGTGAACATTGAATATTTATGAGAATATCTGGAATTGCCATGTCATTATCATATAAATTACAGATCATGCTTCACTCCGAAAAATGTGTCTCTGCTTATTTAAGCTCTTCTCATGAATATCTAAAAAGATATTTAGATTCAACCTATATATATTTGAAAAATAGACCCTTTAAAGTTAAAGTGATTTTGTGGAGAGAGCCAACTCCAGTGGCTTAATTGAGGAAAACATTTGAGAACACCCCAATGGATATATATATATATATATATATGACAACCCAGCCAAGTGTTTTGAAGCAGATTTTTATAATCTTAAAGAATCACAATGTAACATAAATGTCCAGTAATAATAATATTAATAATAATAATAATAAAAATAATAATAATAATAATAATAATAGTAAATGTAGACCTGCATGTCCAAGCCAAAAACCAATTACCAACCTTTATTTATAAGAATGTGTAGCTAGAGAGAACAAAAGAAGTCAATACTGCACAAATACAGAACAGATATCTCAGGCTGTACAACACAGACACTCCCTTCTTCCCACAGTCTTAAAGCAGGCTTTAACTGTGCCGTTTGAAAATGAAGTCATTACTGTGAATAATGAAGTGCTACAGGTGCTCGGGGTAAGCTGATTACAGCGCCTTTACTCACCTTGGCTTGGTTATCCCTCCGCTGCGGAAGAGCGAGGGAACAAAAAAAAGAGAGAGAAAGAGGGAGACAGAAAGAGAGATCCAATTACAAGCCCAGTGCCAAAAGCCCTGGCACAGCAGGCAAGAGTACAGGGGCCACGTAGACACTTTGAAACGCCACACTGCCAGGCTTATGGGGTCAGAGGGCATGAGTGGTCAAAGGCGCTTCTGAAACACCATCTCTTTAGAGGATGAAAAGTGTCACAGCGGCCAACGATACATTTTTAATCTTGTTAGCACCTGTGCGAGGTGACCTTTACTGCGGCTGCCTACTTTGCTGGTTGGTTCCTTTGGTGCTTCTTCTATGCTAAGAATGGGGCGGCTTCTGAAGTATATAAGCCACGAGGCTACTATATTTAACCTCAAGCTAGATACTGACCTACTGCTTTTCTGAGGTAAAAGCTTTCTGAGGGATGCTTTAAATGAACAGCCCAGCATAAATGGTTTCTGGGTGTTTCATCAGTGGTCAGCAAATGACTAATAATTACCTTACCTCTAAGATATTTAACCCTGCACCTGGAGGTGTATTCTCCTGTAGAGGTCAAATAGAGCTGTAATTGAACACACCTGGCTCTAATATGCAGATGGTCCTAAAGATGCTTACTGGCCATCTTTATGTTTAAGACGAAGGTTATGTAATGCTCTGTTTAATACATGGAACTTGCTCTGATAAATTAAACTCTGGCAAATTACCTGAGAAACCACCCAGATACCAAAATTATTCTGGCCCACATTTGGCCCACATCACCCATTTTAATTTGGCCTACTTGCTGCATGGATTGATGGCACTTGGGTGGATCGGTCCTGGTTGCAAGATGTGGGCCACATATATGGCAGAATAGGGCCACTTTTCAGCCAAATGTGAAGCACACACAACTGGGCCAAATTGGGACCAGAAGCTAGGCTCACTTATGGCTCATATGTAGGTAGCACTGCCATATCTCTGCCAGAATGGTACATGGTAAGCGTCCTTGGGTTTCTTGAAAGGCGCTATATAAATGGAAATTATTATTATTATTATTATCATTATTATTATTATTATTATTATTATTATTATTATTATTATTATTACTATTATGTGGACCAAATGTGTATTTTCAATATGAGGGCCACATTTGGCTCATGCCATGCTGACACCGGGCCAGCAGTGCCATTTCTTAACCAGAAGTGACCCACATCCGTAAGCTGTCTGGGCAGGTTTCTGAACATCCCAGAAACATCTTTTCTGATGTCCTCACATGAATGAAAGTAAGGATTGTGGCACATGGTAAACAATCTAAATATCAGTTGACAAGAACATCTTTTTAAGTGTTTGTAGGTAAGTAGTGTTGGTAGCCCAAGCTTTAACCTATAGGTTCATAAGTTCTGTCCACTGGGAGCATGTCTGTACTGCACAATTTACTATTGAGCTGATTAGCCCATGAGTTAATTTGGGTTTGTTAAGTAAGAAGAAACTTAACTGCTTGGTGTAACGTGTGTCCCTGCACTGGGACTGAGAAATACCCCAAACATCTCCACCATCCCCAGTACCAGTTTCAGTGCATAATTAATCCACATTTTACAAATTGAATACACTCTTTATTTATAGATTTATTAGATATTCATTAGAGGTTTGTTAGCCATGTGAGACCCTCGGTAGATATTAGAAAGCTTTAATCATTGTAATAGCTGCTGTATTCTATACAACACAATGATGTTCAAAAGATCTACATGGATGTCAGTTTGCCTCCACTTTCTTATAAAGAGTTACACTGCATTAAACTCAATTATTTTAAATACAAACCATTCTCAATAGACCTTATAACCCTTTAAAAGAACCTTATAGCTAAATCTTAAACCAAAAAGGTCTCCATCCAAAATCCATTTAGATCCATTTTGATTTGTCAAGTGCTCAGAGTTGAAAGAAAGAGGAATCTACACATAACTTTGGGGAAATAAAGGCCTATGAGAAAAATCTGAGAGGCTGATCTTCCCAATCCCACTCTAGAGCCTTTTCACGGCCTCTTTTCTCTACCTGAAGACAGGGCCCACTATCAGAACAATCACAACTCCTCCATCCTCCACACTCTCTCTCTTCTTCTTCTCTCTTTGTTTTTTTTCTCTCTCTCTCTCTTCCCATCATAATCTCTATTTCATTCAAAGTTGCTTAATTGAGCTCTCTTTTAATATCAATCAATCAATCAATCAATCAATCAATCAATCAATCAATCAATCAATCACTCCCTCAACCTTTTCTTGAGTCCTAGGTTGGTAAAGTAAGCTTTCTCTCCTTCCCTCTCCCTTAAAATCAATCTATCTCTTTCTCTCACTCCCTCCTAATATCTCCCTCTCTCCCTCTGTTGAACTCAAAGTGATCTTTCTCTACATCCCTCAATCAATCAACCAACCAACCAATCAATTTCTCTCTTCATTCTCTCTCTCACACGCTCTCCTATACTCTTTCTCTCTTGAATTGAAATTTCTCTCCCTCCCTCTCTCTTAAAAATCAATCAATTAATCAATTAATCAATAAGTTAATCAATAAAGAGGACTGAAAGGTCAACAGCTTGATCCTCTGAGCCAGCAGGACATGACAGAAGTGCCCATCTAATGCCCAACTGCTACACATGTGCTGTGGTTGTTGGTTCTGCCCATCATTTTGGGCATGTGTGCTAACTGCTCACTAGTGTGTTCTCCCTAGTGCCTAGTGTATGTATGAGTGTATTGACTTACACTGAAGGGATAATGACAGAGGTCAATTTCATATGTGTGTAACATAGTGCTGAAAGAGTTGGCTCTTCCTCCTCCTTCTCCTCCTCCTCTCCCTCCCTCTCCCTCTCTCTCTAGTCCCCAGAGTGCTATTGAGCCTCTGTTAGTGAGCTCTCTGAGGCGTTTGCTGTTCCTCTCGACGCTGAGTTTGTCCCTGGTGTGAAGGTGTCCTATATCACACACTTACCTGTCACAGGAATGTAGCTCCACATGCACCACAGCACAGAAAATTCACCAGCAAGCAAATGCACACAATACCCACTACATTACTGCTCAAATGGCTGGAGTTAATTCCTACAAATGATTTAAAATATTTATTAAAAAAGTTGCAAATACAACCATATTGTCATTTTCACACATTAGTATAAAACACAGTTCGGTATATTATTAAAAATATTGGTCAAACAGGGATAAATACAGAGCACCAGTGCTAAATTGGTACTGGTTCCTGACGGGTTAGTACTAAAATACCAATAGGCTCCTGGACAAACCGTGCTTCTGTAATGTTCATTCATTACATCGATATTCAAGGTTAAACTCACCGCTGAAGTCTCCGCTTACTGCTTTCCTTCATTCTTGTTCTTACCAAAATTTCACCATGTGATAGATTTCTGAGTAGCACCACACAATTTTTGGACCAAATTATGGACAGTGGTATTAATAAGAGCACCAATAAGCAATATCAGTACCAAAAAAATCCCAAAGATACCCGTCCTAGTTTACATACTTCAATTGTCACCTAAGAACCTTGTGATCTCATACACAGACTCCAGCTCACAACACGTATTTAAAGTTAGCTGGTGTCTGTTTGCAGACAAGAACATAGACATATGGAACCAAGGCGTGGGATTTCAATCAAGAACGTTGTTCCACAACCTGCCTTTATGTTTAACAAGAATAACCCACATGTTCTATTAACAAAACAGCTGCCAGGTTACAAAGAAAACCCAAGTACTGAAAGCCACCGCCAGTCCTTAGGATCCAGCTCCATCCACACAAATCCAACTGTACTTTTTGTGAAGAATTAAGAAAACGGTGATGATGATGAGTCTCCAAATGCTTTTCCAAATACCCTGATGTTTTATTCATGGTGAGTATTCCCTCTGTTGTTTGGGGAAGTGGGAGAGAAAGGGTGGGAGGCATATGCCTGAAGAGCATCTTAAAAAGCAAATTAAACTTCTTCAAACAGCAGTTTGTTCTCTCTCTCTCTATTTCCATCTCTCTCTCTCTGTCTCTCTCTCTGATGATGAATGAGAATGTGGAGGGATCTTGACGACCATACAAATATTTTGAAAGTAGATATTGGCATGCTTCTGCCTGCTCTGTGACGGCTGGGTTAACAGGCTGTGACTGAAGCACTTGATTGGATCACTGCAGAGTAAACAGAGAGTCGTATGTAAAGGGGTGGAGGAGAACAGGTCAGACTTTCAAACGTGCACTTCCTTAAAGGGCCCATATCCTACATCTTTAAGCTGATATACAGTGCCAGTCAAATGTTTGGGCACACCTTCTAGGCATTCAGCGGTTGTTCATTATTTAAAAATGGTCTGCATTGTAGATTAATATTAAAGTCATCCAAACTTCATCCAAAATTCTCCACCTCTGGCTTAGATGCAGCTTTCTTGGCATTTTCTCAGTCAGCTTTATGAGGTAGTCACCTGGAATGGCTTTCAGTTAACAGCTGTGTCTCGTCAAGAGTTCATGACTTGCATTTCTTGCCTCTTAATTTGTTTACTAAATAATTACAGATGTGTTTACTCATAGTTTGGATGACTTTAGTATTAATCTACAATGCAGAACATTTTTAAATCATGAAAAAACACTGAATGTCCAGAGGGTGTGTCCAAACTTTTGACTGGTACTGTAAATGATCTTTGTTTTAATCGGCTTCCCTGTATAGTCCTTAATTTAAAAAAGCAGCCCAGGCTGAAGTAGTTCCGCCTGAAAGGGGTGGAGCTATACGAAAGGACTGGCTATATGTAAATTATTTGATTATTGTGACATCACAAACAGTATTTGAAAATTGACTGTTGTTTGAGTTTAGTTTCCATATCTGAGCGTTATGGACTGAAGAATTTTGAGACTTGAGCAACATTTATATTCAAGGAAAAGTAGTTCTGTGATGCGGTCCCTTTAAACGTGTAACATGAAAAAGCAGGTGATGCTGCAGACGGAAAAGTGAATATTTTCTGGGTGGTTTCAGGGAAAATTATACATTTAAAATAAGTTGTTTTGCAACATTATTTCTAGTATATATATATATATACATACAGGGGTTAGACAATGAAGCTGAAACAGCTGTCATGTTAGTGTGGGAGGTTTCATGGCTAAATTGGACCAGTCTGGTGGCCAATCTTCATTAATGTCACATTGCACCAGTAAGAGCAGAGTGTGAAGGTTCAGTTAGCAGGTAAGAGCACAGTTATATAGTATATTACAATGCACACAACATTATGGTGACATACCAGAGTTCAAAAGAGGACAAATTGTTGCTGCACGTCTTGCTGGCGCATCTGTGACCAAGACAGCAAGTCTTTGTGTCTAAATATTATTGAGCCACTTTGGGGTGTTTTGGAGGAGCGAGTCAGGAAACGGTTTCCTCCACCAGCATCACGTAGTGACCTGACCACTATCCTGCAAGAAGAATGGCTTAAAATCCCTCTGACCACTGTGCAGGACTTGTATATATCATTCCCAAGACAAACTGACCCTGTATTGGCTGCAAAAGGAGGCCCAACACCTACTAATCAATTATTGTGCTCTAAAACCAGCTGTTTCACTTTCATTGTCTAACCCCTGTATAGTTTCAAGTATAGAACGTAGAGAACAAATAGCTTAATAAGTTAGTATTTTTGTATTTTTTTTCCATGACATGAGCTCTTTAAAACCTATTTTTCAGCCTCTGGTTTAGGCTCAGCTCTAAAACACTGAGATCTGGCTTTCTGCTTTTCACTGCCTCTACCTATGTTTCCAACATCAAACAGATTGTTGTATGCTTGGTAGTGTGTGTTTGGTTGTTTGTGTTGGCTTTATATTCTCAATTAGTGTGCTTCATCCTCCCATCAGTCTTTCTCTAGCTAATTAAAAGCCCCAAGCTTGTTCATTTCCTGAGCCATTGACGACCAGCAGCAGCTTTAAAGCTGTGTTGTGGACTCATTGTTTATGGGTGAAAATGGAGCTGACAATGTTCACAGCTCTGGTGTATTTAAAGTTCTCAACACCAAAAAAAAGAGATTCCTGCCCATTACCGGCTGCTGGAAATTGCTTCACTAGTGGCACCTAGCTGGGCTGTAAATAAATGGCGGTCAGTCTCCATTGCACCTGAAAATAAAGCCTTATTTGGCCCGGCTGTGGGGATGTAGCTTTTTCCATGGTCATTCACATGTGTCCTCAATCACGACTTGACTTCACATCCATTCCCTTTTCTTTCTTCTCCGCAAAGGTGCTTAGTCTTGTGATGGATTACATGATTTCTTTGTTCACAGGACAAAAGCAATACATTTCTTTCTCACCACATTTGGAAAGACTGGTGATGCTTTGTCAACCTTGAAAACTACAGCAATGGCTTTCCATATTTAACCACTTTTTTGAGTTGAAGCTGTCACAGAAAACTAAGCTCTCCAGCAATATATAATAATAATCCTAATCAAACTAAAAGTATAACTTTATCTAAACCTAATCTGCACGAATAGATCATTTGTATTCAATTTACATTCTGAGTTTCTACAATTCAGACCCTACAATCAACCCCCTCAGTGCACAAGCTCTGCTTTGGTTATATGAAGAGAAACTAATGTAGGAACATCACAATGTTGGACTGCTGTCAATACATATATGAGTTAAACCTTACACTGTTTCTTTCAGAGTGTAGCAATCCTTTGAGGTTGACACCTGAGTTCAAGTAGCTTTTAAATTCCTCATTAAATTCCTGATCATTTCGTTCACTTTCACAAGAGAAAGGTGAACGCATGAAAGCCTGCTAACTCCTGCTAAATGATGCAAGTAAGCCAAAAGAGAGTCTTCAGCTCTGTTTAGAAGGATCCAAAGCTCCATTTGAGGAAGGTTGTGAGAGGATGCCATTCTCCAAGTTATAGAGAGGCAACAACCATCCACTAGTTAAACTGCCATCCTTACTTTGCATCCCCTTTTCTTCAATTTTGACAAATTGAGACACTGATGTGTTTAAAACTGCAGCAGCTCTGCTTTGATCCACCCATACAAGAGAAGCACACACTAACTCACCACCACCACATCAGTGC
>BRDA01040441.1:0-13093 GCA_036984385.1 Crenuchus spilurus
TATGTCTGTTATTGCTAACCCTGTAAAGCTGCTTTGTGACATCAGTTGTAAAAAGCGCTTTATAAATAAAATTTGATTGATTGATTGATTGATGAACCCACGTGGCAGACTTGGGTTCAATATCACACTATACCAAAACGTCCTTGGGCTAGTCTCCCAATGCTTAATTCATCCACAAATCTAACACAACTGTGAGTTACTCTGGATAAGAGCGTCTGCCAAATGCTGTAAATGTAAAGAAACTACCTTTTTCCAAACATGGCTTGGCTGATTGAGTATATTTCAGAGTAGCTCATTCAGCCTTGGGCAGCAAATTTTCAGAACTTTAAACTTGCCATCGCAACCGATTACTGCAACAGAATATATTGGCAATTACTGATGCTATCTTCAATCAACTCGAGCCAAATCTGTACCCAATTGCACCAATTACAGCGAGAGAGACTGATGCAGGTGCCAAGGATGAGCACACACACCCACACCCACATATACACACCCACAATGAGGCACAGATGATTCAACAGTGTTAGTGTTTAATAGCCAGAGCAGGTGCTGAGCCAAATAAATGATTTATCGAATTAGTGAGGAGGCCATTAAACATCATTTCACTGGGGCGGTCTTAATGACCTGCAGAGAGAGACAGAGAGACAGAGAGAATGAGAGAGAGAGAGAGAGAGAGAGAGAGAGAGAGAGACCCTCATTGACCCTTGGTCAGCAGAGAAGGAACAGAAGATGATCAAAGTCTTTAAAATTCCTCCCTGAGAGAACAGAACTGTTGCTCAAAACTTGCTGTGCATCAATGAATCTTCTTAAAAACAATGCTCCTCAGAAATGTCAAGGTAATATTGCTCATTATCAGCACTCAGAGGCTGACTGGGCTCAAAAGCAATATCAGTTCAGTTTAAACGAGGGCTCCGAGGTACACCGATGTCCAGAAGAAGACACATGTCAAGTTTTGAAAAGCAACACATGCAAATTAATGTAGGATTTGACTTTAAAAAGTGCACTGCTATATGAATTTTTAATTGCACTACTGAATAAACAGCACAGCTGAAATGTGAACGAGTTCCATGTGAATGAAAGATGATACTGTAAGTATGCATCAATTTCATAACTGTATCAATTAGAATCTGTGATGGCATTTTTTACTGGCTTTAAAACAAAACTTTACAATTCACAGAGCAACCAAATATGTAAAATGTGTCATAAAGTTATTTAATGTTCATAATATTGATGTCAAAGGCACATCCATTTTTATTCGCGATCAAGGAGAAGTACGGTGACACAGTAGCCTCGCAAGGAAAGCAGTAGGAATAGCTGGCAGTATACAGAAGAAACAAAATCACCTAGCGAGAGTTATGAACAATGGCAGGAGTCATATTGATGTTTTGCAAGGAGCTACATATGACATCCTTGCCACTTTGCAAAACTTGGCCAATGGATAAGTGAGGTGTGAGGAAGGGGACATTGAAAAACATCAGCATGTTAGGATCGTCTGTTACAGGGATGCTATACATGGTTGTAGATAGAAAATGTTAGGTTCTGCCAATTACACTGAGCCCAGATATGGTGTTTTTAGACAATTTATAGTGTTAGCAGTTCTATTTTAAGATGACAGGTATAGCATGGTTGGCAATAGGGACTTTTAGCAAATGTCTTTGATCTACTATGCCTTTAGTGTTGTGGGTAAAATCCACATGGAAATTTTGGGACTACGTATGCATTAACAGTGCCAGTGTGGCCATGTCACCAGGGTGCATGATGTAGATCTACAGTTGTTACTTAAATGATATGTTTGTAAAGTAAGCTTGGATGAGGGCAGTTCTGGGATGCCAGACATCACTATTGGGCCTTCTGGAGGCAACCTGGGTAAAATACTAAGGCTATATAACACTTGCTAGACAACTGAAAGAAACCGACAAAAACAATTAAGGTTACATTCAGAAATAATCAAAGTTGGCAAAACCAGCCTTTCGGAAAAGTGTCACTACTGTGTTTTGACCTCTTGTGTAAAATCACAGCTCTGCCACTGTGCACCCTATTTAGAAGCATGAAAGCTTGGGGTCCAATGACATTTCTTCCACTTCTTCTGTGATGCTGTTCTTTCTTCCTCTGGAGAGAGTGAAGGAGCGATAGTCTTTCATCAGCTCTCTATCTTCAGAAGAATAAAAAAGAAATGAAAAAAAAGCACAGCGCACTCCTCCTGAGGCTGCATTTGACTGACAGATCACTAAAGCTCTGGCTATTAGAACTTCCCCTTTAATTTCTTCTGTTTTCAAAGATATGCAGATTTATAAACGTACAACACACACACACACACACATACATACATGCACAACACACACACACACACATGCACAACATTCACACACACACACACCATTCATACACAAACACCACACACACACACACACACACGCACACACACACACATGCACAACATTCACACACACACACACACACACACCATTCACAAACAAACACCACACACACACGCACAACATACACACACACACACACAAACACACACACACACACACACACACACAGACCATTCATACACAAACACCACACACACACACACACACATGCACAACATACACACACACACACACAACATTCACACACACACACACACACACTCACACACCATTCATACACAAACACACACACAAACACATCATTCATACAGAAACACCCCCCCACACACACACACACACACAAACACACAAACACCATTCACACACACACACAAACATGCATGCACACACCCCATATATACATGATATATACTGTATATCACAAACGCACACCATACACACATACAGAGACAGACCATACATGTATACACACACACATACAAACACACACACACACACACATACACACAATCAGAAGACAGATAAAATCATGCAGTCATATTTAAAGTTGAATTGATTTTAAAGTTTAATTGAATGTAATTGAATCATTTAATACCTTTCTAGAGACTTTTAAACAACACAAAAAAAGACTCTTCAGCTGCTGAATAACCACGACTCTCTGTCTCAGGTAGAGCTAATAGTCCTGGGTTAAATATGAAAAATTAAAGTAAATTACTGCATAAGTGTCTTCAGCACATTTGAAATAATTAAGGAAAATTTGAGGCAATTTGTTCTGTAATCTCACAAACGTCTGTGAGAGCAGAGTCTGCATTTCAATGATAGCAGGAACAGACTTAAAGCAAAGTGAAAGCGAGAGAAACAAAAAGAGAGAGATATAGACTTTACCACATTTGAAGGGGAAAAAACATTTATTTATAACTGATATCATTTGTCTGTTTTAATTTTGTATTTCTGTATTTACATATTTACTCATTTGTTTATTTCAGGAAGTGAACTGATGTTCTAGTGTGTGTGTAAAAAACTGAATATAATGGAAAAAGTTTTTCATTCAAAAAGGTCAACTGTCATACTTTGTATTCATTTCACGTAAAATGAGAAGTTTTTTGTTTTAATATTTATACTGTTTGAATAGTAATTTACTTAGAATTGGAAAAAGTGAAAAGATCCCCACGCTCAGCAGGTGCAGTGTCAGCCTAGAGGAGCCTCCCTCGAGCCCTAGCTCCACTATGGAGGAGTAAGCCCCAGTGCCATGCACAGTGAGGATGGCCTGCTGAACCCCAAAACTCATGGTAGTGAATGAATGAAGATCAACCAATTGCTCCGCCCAGAGCTGAGGCAGCGGAGCATTTAAAACAACCAGCGAGCAGCTGTAGACAATGAGCTGCCACTGGCTCTAACCAATAAGGGGACAGGGGCTCACCCCAAGAACCCAATTGCTGCACTGAAATGAAAAGGACCAAGCAGGCAGCAGTCCCTTGCAGGTGCAACCACAGAACCATGAAGCCAGTCCCCTTTAATGGTCCAATCGCCGCACCACGGGGCAAGCCCTTATATAATGAATATCAAATATATGACATTTTTGATATGTTTGAACTAAATTTTTCACTTTTTAATAAAATGTATCTATCCATAAATGATTGCCTTCATAGTTTCTGATGCCAGGTGGGATAAACTTGACAGAACATTGGACAAAATGCCACTCAACGTAATTAGAAACTGTAGAACTTTGAATAGAACATTGTTTCAGACCCTTACAATGTAGCAACCGCTAATAGTAACTCTTATAGCAAACCAGGAGAATGTAGACCATCCCTTCTGGTTAACCTCTGAGACAGAGCAGAGAGCACTGCTGTACATGCTAATTATTCTCACATGTAATCCACTCCTGACCTGCTGGGAAAAAGGTTTGTGTTATAACGAGTGGGGGATAAACAGAATGTCTACTGATTGTGAAAGAAAGACAGAGATGGAGGAAGAATACATGACACTAACAGGCCAAAGATACACTACACAAAACAGTGACACAATGAAGAAAAGAGAGAACAGCTTACCGGTGCCACTCCACTATCACACAGCCACCATAAAAGCGATGACTAAAAACAGAGAATACAACCAGAAACAAGGCAAACATGCCACAGAATAATAATAACAAAGAAAACAGAAAGAAAGACTGAATGAAAACAAAATAAAAATACACAATGTATATATAAAGAAAGAAAGAACAAAGAAGAAAAATAGAAAGACAGATAGAAAGAAAGAAAGAACAAAAGAGTCAAAACAAGCAAGAGTGAAAAAAGAAAAAGAAAATGGAAGAAAAGCAAGATAGAAAAAGGAAGAAATAAATGAAAGAAGGAAAAGCAGAAAATTAACTGAGAGAAAGGAAGAAATAAATGAAAGGGAAGAAAAAATAAATAAAAGAAGGAAAGGTAAGAAAGACAGATGAAAGAAAGAACAAAAGAAAGATACAAGCAAGACAGAGTGAAAGAAAGAAAAAAAGGGATAAAGTAGAAAGAGATAACAGACAGATAAGAAAGAATGAAAGAAAGTATGAGGTAAGAAACAAATAAAAATAAAGTGAAAGATTGATAGAAAAAGGAAGAGAGAAACGGGAAATAAAGAAATGAAAGTAGAACCATACTAAAACAAAAAAGAAAGAAAAATAAAAAAATGAAAGGGAAGAAAAAATGAAAGTGGGAATAGGGAAGAAAGACACAAAAGAAAGAAGAAAGAAAAAGAGAAAGAAAGAAAGAAAGAAAGAAAGAATGAATGAATGGAAGAAAAAATGAAAGAGGGAATAGGGAAGAAAAACACAAAAGAAAGAAAGAAAGAAAGAAAAAAGAAAGAAAGAAAGAATGAATGAATTAAAGAATGAATGAAAGACAGAAAGAAAGAGAAAATAGAGAGAAAGAATAAGACAGAGAAGAAAAACTGAATGAAGAAAGTAAGAAAAACTAAAAAGAAAGATACAAAAAGGAAGATATGATAAAAATGAAAGAAGAAAAAGTTGAAAAATGTACTGAAATAAATAAATAGTTGAAGAAAGAAAGAAAGAAAGAAACTCTGACACTCATTATAGGAAAAAGTCTCTGCAGCCATATGAAGCACATAAAGAGAAATAAAGATCAAAAGGTCAGATACTGAAGACACTGGATAGAGAGAGAGAGAGAGAGAGAGAGAGAGAGAGAGAGAGAGAGAGAGAGAGAGAGAGAGATCAGAAGAAAACTGAATACAGCTGAGTCATTCAGAGCCACATTAAAGCAGAGCCATCATGATACAGAGGAAAGAGAAGAGACATACAGATGTCCAGTAAGTGATGAATGTCAGCTCTGCAGTTCATATTGTGCCAGAATCTGCATGTATTACAACACAACACAATCATAATGAGAACCTAACACAGTCTGTAATAAAGCACTCAGTACATACACTCTCTCACAAAGCGCACAATCCCACTTAATGCTTCATAATGACAGAGAGAGCACAACTGGTCCTCTCTGGCACAACGGCTCTCTGCTTATTAAACCCAAATCCTCACTGCATGAGTGTGAGAGAGAAAGTATCAGGATCAAAGCTGATTTATTACCTTGCCTGACAATCTGCCCAGCTGGCCATCTGCACTGTGTCCACTACGCCTGGGTGATAAAACACCATCTTTCAGTATCATTCAAATTTATTCAAGTCTTATCAGCCTGAACTCTGACCAGTTGACCTATGGCCCACCAGGTGGCGCTGTTCATTTTTTACTCACAAATTCTATAGACTAAAGATATGACATGTGACTATCACGTCATCATTCCTCCTGAAAAGAAATCTCTCTATTCACTAGTAACAGCCCAAAGTAGTATGACAGCTGAGCTGATCTCATCTCACTGATGAAATTAAAGACTCAAAAATGTTTGTTAGGAGCTCTACACTGAGAAAAGCTGCTGTAAGTGATAACTAATTAATTTCTCACCATATACTTTACATTAAACTGTAAAACACCACTCAGACTTTCAAACACCTTCATAACAGCTAAACACTGCAGCCACATGAACATTCACTACCACAATAAAGCACAGCCATCAGGATGAAAGAAAGAAAACAATTATAAGGATAAAGAAAAGAAAGCAAAACTTTTTATACATAGAGAAAGAAAGAAAGAAAATTATAAAGAGAAAGGAAGACAGAAAGAACAACAAAAAAGAAAAACATGCTATACAGTCAGAGAAATAAATAAAGACAGAAAGAAAGCAACCTTTTATACACAGAAAGAAAAAGAAAGAAAGAAAGAAAGAAAGAAAGAAAGAAAAATAAAAAGAGAAAGACAAAGAAAAAAGAAAAAGAAAAATGTTGCATACAAACAGATAAAGAAAAAAAACTTTGCATAAAATGAAAGACAGACAGAAAGAAAGAAAGAAAGAAAGAAAGAAAGAAAGAAAGAAAGAAAACTGTATACAGAGGAAGAAAGAAAATAAAATTTTATAAAGAGAAAGAAAGAAAGAAAGAAAGAAAGAAAGAAAGAAAGAAAGGACGGAAGGAAGAAAAAAGAAAACTTTATAAAGAGAAAGAAAAAAGAAAGAAAGAAAGAAAGAAAGAAAGAAAGAAAGAAAGAAAACTATACAGAGAAAAAGAAAAAAGAAAAAGAAAGGAAAGGAAGAAAGAAAGAAAGGAAGAAAGTAAGGAAGGAACTGCGTACAGAAAGAACAGAAAGGACAAAATGAGAATAGTTTATCTACATGTTTAACGTTAGCAGTTATTTTAGTTTGAATGTAGTTTTGTGTTAATTTTAGAGCATTTTGTTTAGTCCACTCACACACAGTCTGCTCTGCTCCAATAATGTAGAAAAGCAACTTCTTCAACTAAATCAGCACTTATCATAATGAACTGGACTGTTACCTGCAAGTGTTTAGACGATATGATCCAGCACTAGCACCATAGCTGAGATACAGCACTGACCTTTACACAACACACTGTTTACTCCCACAAACGAAGGCATACATCTGGATTTAGCAGGGTGACAGAACAGAGACAGAAAGGTCGCAACCTTGGTGGGCCACAGGCCGCTTTGTGCTTTATACCACTCCATTCCAAATAGCTTTATAAATCATATCATAGTGCAGAAGCCACCTACACAAGTCAATACAGCCACAGGAGCACCGAGGACATCGTCCACGTTTGTTTTTGTTTTGATTCTCCTTCTTCTCCTCCTCTTTTAGCTCCTAATCAAAGAGACCTAAAGTTTTAAATGAGGGCTGCTGAAATACCGCCGTGGAAACTGGAGACTATAATCATCTAATTATCAGCATGAATAGCACGTCTGATTACAAAAATTATCCAATTCCATCCAAGACGTTATCAAGAGGAGGATTCACAACGTAATGACACCTTACAGGCTGCCTAATTAATCAGACAGCTTCTCTTGTGCTGCTGTCAACAAATCATCTGTTTAATTCAGGGTCATTCAATCTTTTTCAATGCAGCCATTGAGTCCATTTTCCCTTTAACCTCCACTGTGCTTTGTAAGGATCTTAGGTCTAAATCGTCATGGCCAATTTGGATTGATTTTATACTGGAAGAAACAGATGCAAAATGGTGATTATTTTTTTGTAAAAGAACCACTCACACGTTTTCTTATTTGTAATGTAGTAATGTTTACATTTTACTAATGAACATTTTTAATGTCGACCTTTTCTCAGGCTGCACAGCACTGAAAGAACTTTATGGCGGTTTAGAAGTTGCCGTTTAGCAACAAAAATTAGTTTTTTTTTAATGATTATTCTGAAAACCTAGGGCACATGCTTTCATTAGCAGCTCAAAATGGGCAGAATTTAATAACATGGGAAAAAATTAAAGGGTTTCATATGACTCTTAATAGAATAGACAAAAATACATCCTGGACCACCTGGTGGACACAGCCTATTTCAAACATGTTGGGCTTCTTGCAACTGTGATGTCAACCTTAAATGGTTGGAGGAATGTTGGAATTAAAGAAGAGTGTTAAAATGCACTCTTGAGTATGCAACCCTGACCCCCAAATTTTTGTTTTAAATTTACAGCACAATTTTCATAACACTGACACTGAAGACTTTCCTTTGAAAAACAGTTTAAGAAAAAAATTGAAGGCTAAATTAGACCTGTGTAGAACAGAAGTTCTACAGAATTTACAGAAGTTTCTACTAGTGATTCTCAAAAAAAAAAAAATTTCCTGAAAAAAATTAAAATTATTATTTTAAAAAAATCACTTGCAATGTCCCTGACTCTCAGAGGGTGAAGACAAGCACAAGCATAATCCGATGTATGTGATGAGGCCACCGCCTCTTCAAACTACCGCTGATACATCGTCACTGTGGAGCCAACGCGCTTAGAGGAAAGCGCAGGATCCCCAGCTCTGATGGACCAATCAGTAGACGCCTGAGCCAGCAGGCACTGTATTGTGAAAGTGAGAGAACATGGCCAATTTTTGCTCTCTTGGGCCCTGGCTGTCGATGGTGAACAGCATTACCGGAATTCAAACTCACGATCCACTGGGCATATTGTCAGCATATTAGCCCGCTGACTTACTCAGGGCCCTACACAACAGAATTTGATCTCTGCATTTAACCCATCCTCTAGGCTGTGAGAACATGTCTTAAGTGGTAGGCAGCCTATCCACGGCACCCAGGGAGCAATTGGGTGTTTGGTGCCTTGGTCAAGGGCACTTCAGTCAAGAACCTACCGGGGATCAAATCAAGAACCTTCTGATCACAAGACCAGATCTCTAATCAACAGACCACTTTTTAAGAACCATTTTTGACAGGCAAAAGACTCTTCGAGGAACACTTGTCTTTAGAAGGTTTTTAAAACACAGCTGGTTACTAAAATATTCTTAGCCATACACTGCTTTGTGTTTTACAAACCTTTGAAAGACAGACTGGGTTCCTCCATGAACCATATCAAGAAATACTTCTACAAAAGTATTTTCAGCATTTTCAAAGAACCTTAAATTAGTACGAGCTCTGCCAGTGTGACAGTATGAGAAACTTCTAAAAGATCTAGGAACCTTTTATTTTTGAGTGTAGAACTAAAATCAGTTAAGAATCTGTGTTGAGAATGAAAGCTTCCATGAGGCATCCAGTTTTGGGTTGAAAATGCTGCACAATCATAAAAGAGATAACATCAGATCCTCAGGGTATTGTGGTAATAATGAATGAATATTTTAACTGAAATGTTTGAGCATAAAATAATCCATTACATCTATTATCTATTAGCCTGACAGCTGCTTTTCTTCACTTACTTGTTTGTTTGTTTGAGAGAGGACATTTGGAATAAAATAGTCCCAGGTGTGATATAAGACGATATATAATGTGTTCTTGAGCAGGTATTGCCATAAAATTAAAATATTAGTAAAGTGGATATACAGCAGATGTTTGGAATAATTGAATATTATAATATGGATGCAGCTTAGTAATTAAGTGTTGATTTTGGATATGCTTTGTTGTGATTTCAGTTGTTTTGTGGTGCTTTCTGCTGGGTTTTGCGGTGATTTCAGTTGTGTTTTAAGTGATTTTTGCTGTTTTGTGGTGATTTCAGCTGGTTTTTTTGGTGATTTCTGCTGTGTTTTGGGTGATTTTTGCTGTTTTGTGTGATTTTTGCAGTTTTGTGGTGATTTCTGCTGTTTTATGTGATTTTTTGCTGTTTTGTGGTGTTTTCTGTTGTTTTGTGGTGTTTTCTGCTGTGTTTTGTGGTGAATTCTGCTGTGTTTTATGGTGATTTCTGCTGTTTAGTGATTTTTTTGCTGTGTTTTGTGGTGATTTTTGCTGTTTTGTGGTTATTTCTGCTGTGTTTTGTGTGACTTTTGCTGTGCTTTGTGGTGATTTTTGCTGTTTTGTGGTGTTTTCTGCTGTTTTGTGGTGTTTTCTGTTGTTTTGTGGTGTTTTCTGCTGTGTTTTGTGGTGAATTCTGCTGTTTTATGGTGATTTCTGCTGTTTAGTGATTTTTTGCTGTGTTTTGTGGTTATTTCTGCTGTGTTTTGTGTGATTTTTGCTGTGCTTTGTGGTGATTTTTGTTGTGTTTTGTGGTGTTTTCTGCTGTGTTTTCTGCTGTTTTCTGCTGTTTTGTAGTGATTTTTGCTGTGTTTTATGGTGATTTCTGCTGTGTTTTACGGTGATTTCTGCTGTTTTGTGATTTTTTGCTGTGTTTTGTGGTGATTTTGCTGTGTTTTGTGGTGATTTTTGCTGTGTTTTGTGGTGATTTTTGCTGTGCTTTGTGGTGGGTTTTGCTGTGCTTTGTGGTGATTTCTGCTGATTTTTGCTGTGTTTTGTTAGATTTTTGCTGTGTTTTGTAGTGATTTTTGCTGTGTTTTGTTTGATTTTTGCTGTTTTGTGGTGATTTCCGCTGTTTTGTGGTGATTTCTGCTGTGTTTTGGGTTTTGTGTGATTTCTGCTGTGTTTTGTGGTGTTTTCTGTGATTTGTGGTGATTACTGCTGTGTTTTATGGTGATTTTTGCTGTGTTTTATGTGATTTTTGCTGTTTTGTGTGATTTCTGCTGTTTTGTGGTGATTTCTGCTGTGTTTTGTGTAATTTTTGCTGTGCTTTGTGTTATTTCTGCTGTGATTTGTGGTGTTTTCTGTGCTTTGTGGTGATTTTCGCTGTGCTTTGTGGTGATTTTGCTGTGTTTTGTGGTGATTTTTGCTGTATTTTATGTGATTTTTGCTGTGTTTTGTGTGATTTCTGCTGTTTTGTGGTGATTTCTGCTGTGTTTTGTGTAATTTTTGAAGTGTTTTGTGTGATTTCTGCTGTTTTGTGGTGTTTTCTGTGCTTTGTGGTGATTTTGTTGTGTTTTGTGCTGATTATTGCTGTGTTTTGTGGTGTTTTCCGCTGTGTTTTGTGGTGATTTCTGATGTGTTTTGTGTGATTGTTGCTGGGTTTTATGGTGATTTCTGCTGTTTTGTGATTTTTTGCTGTTTTGTGGTGTTTTCTGTTGTGTTTTGTGGTGTTTTCTGCTGTTTTGTAGTGATTTGTGCTATGTTTTGTGGTGATTTCTGCTGTGTTTTGTGGTGATTTCTGCTGTGTTTTGTGTGATTTTTGCTGTGTTTTGTGGTGATTTCTGCTGTGTTTTGTGTGATTTTTGCTGTGTTTTGTGTGATTTTTGCTGTGGTTTGTAGTGTTTTCTGCTGTTTTGTGGTGTTTTCTGTGCTTTGTGGTGATTTTCGCTGTGCTTTGTGGTGATTTTGTTGTGTTTTGTGCTGATTTTTGCTGTGTTTTCTGATGTGTTTTGTGGTGATTTCTGATGTGTTTTGTGTGATTTTTGCTGGGTTTTATGGTGATTTCTGCTTTTTTTCAGATTTTTTGCTGTGTTTTGTGGTGTTTTCTGCTGTGTTTTGTGGTGTTTTCTGCTGTTTTGTAGTGACTTGTGCTATGTTTTGTGGTGATTTCTGCTGTGTTTTGTGGTGATTTCTGCTGTATTTTGTGGTGATTTTTGCTGTGGTTTGTGGTGTTCTCTGCTGTTTTGTGGTGTTTTCTGCTGTTTTGTAGTGATTTTTGCTGTTTTGTGGTGATTTCTGCTGTGTTTTACGGTGATTTGTGCTGTTTTGTGATTTTTTGCTGTGTTTTGTGGTGATTTTGCTGTGTTTTGTGGTGATTTTTGCTGTGCTTTGTGGTGATTTTTGCTGTGTTTTGTGGTGGTTTTTGCTGTGTTTTGTGGTGATTTTTGCTGTGTTTTGTGTTGATTTCTGATGTGTTTTGTGGTGATTTTTGCTGTATTTTGTGGTGTTTTCTGCTATGTTTTGTGGTGATTTTTGCTGTGTTTTGTGTTGATTTCTGATGTGTTTTGTTTGATATACAGTATATATAGTGTATATAAATATTTAATTGGTCTGTTCTCTCCCCATTATTTGGCAATCTTGCCCACTCTTGGCTCTGTGGACCGAAGACTTTATCCTGTTACTCTGGTGTTTTTGAGAAATAGATGTCTTCCCTCGTGTCAGAAACTCCCCTGCTGTGATTGGCTAAAGGAGCTGTCAGTCACAAAGCATCGATGATGTTTCTCTGACAGCTCTGCATGACCCCTTTCCCACTGAGAGACATCCCTCTGCTTAAAGATCTGAGCCGTGACCACACACATGCTGTCTGGCTTTTTCCCTGTGAAATTATATCCCCTTCACAGCACCATCATAACACATTCAGTGATTTCAGCAGCACTATTGCCCTGCATTTCCTACACACAAGCATGTGTCTCGAATTTCATTACACCTCTGAAGCAGCAGCATCAATAAATCCACATATTCGTAAAGTCATTATAGCTCATGGCCTCTCCTGAGTGGCCTCTGGCGGCTGCTTATGAATATTCATGCTGTGTAGAAGGCCAAGGTTAATGCTAGTGGATTGTGCATCTCTCCTCTACTCAATGCCTTTCTATTCTACATATAATATTGCTCGACCAGAAGACAATCTGCTGATATGCACCTGGTCATTGAACATTAAAAGGAATTACAAAAGTCTGCGTGTCTGGGAATAACAAATACCGTATTTTCCGGACTATAAGTCGCGGTTTTTTTCATAGTTTGGCCGGGTGTGCGACTTATACTCTCGAGCGACTTATGTGTGAAATCATTAATACTGTGGCGACCCAGACGGCTCGCGAATAACTTTTATTTATAGACCTGTGTTTTTATTGGTCAATCTCCAGCAATACAACACAGCAGAGAGAATTAGATTAATATTCAGGCACTCACTCACACAGGTATGCATCTGATCTA
>BRDA01040450.1:0-18017 GCA_036984385.1 Crenuchus spilurus
AGGACACTTATTAGTTGATTCATGGATCAGACACTTGTTGTGCCAAAAGTACTGAAACACTGAAGAGTTGGACATGTGCAGTCAAAAGTTTAGAGAAGGTCACCTGTAAAGGTTCGAGCGCATTTTGGGTTCATCCTGAAATTTCACCCAAAAGCCAAATATTGCTAACCTTTGGTGCATAGTGTATGGCTTTGCTCAGCTTTATTGTGCTAAGAATGACACACAGGCTTACCTTATGTGGTCCAGAACAACCTGCGTCAAACTTTGATCAGCACAGCAAATTATTTGGTATGATTCATGTTATATATAAAGACAGGCAGTGTTTTTCTTCTGTATTCCTGTATAATCCTTTGTTCTCTGTAAGGTAAAAATGCCCGGCCTCTAATACCGAGATGGAGAGGAGGCCTCTTGTTGTAGCGAGGACTCTTTGATAGCATAATTTGTGTCTTGTGATGTTTGGCCACTTGATTTGTTAATTTTGTTTACCCTTTTAATGAAGAGCCTGGCTAAGAATTACCTCACATTCTGTGCTCTCTCTCTCGCTCTTTTCTCCTCCTTGTGTATTATTGATGTTATTCACCATCTACCTCATTAATTTACACCTCAAACACGCTTTCTCTAAGATGGCCAGGTAGTGTTTTCTGTTTTTTCTTCAGCGTGTCACTGGAAAGCTTGGGCTAAAAGCCTCTTAGCAAACCAGGAAGAAATGACTTAATGGAAGAATTGAATCTGAAAGCCAAAGCAGAAAGAGACACACTAGTCTTGCCCCCCACCACCACTACACACATACACTGTCCTACAGCCCCCCTCCTTAAGAACAGCTCAAATAGCCCCTCTAATGTAGGCATGCACCATTTTCTTCATCATCAGCGTGCGAAGGCTGAGTGCATGCTGACAGCAGCCTAGGATTGAAGGCGGTGATGAATGATGGACATGCAAACATGCAACACGGCCCTCAACCCCAGCATCCTACACCAAAACCATTACTACAGGCTTGATTGGCCTCTCTGAGAGAGCTTTGCGTATTGGTTTTGAGTTGAGATCACACCTGATTGGTAGGGCTGTCAGTTATTACATAATCACCTGCTTTCAGTTATTTGGAAAAAAATGAATTATTTAATCTGCCCACTGTTATTTTTCATAGTCGCGTGTTTATTTTGCTGTTAATAGACATTAGATTGTCTGTGAGGTCTTGATGCAAATAGATTAGAGAATTATTAATAATATTTTAGTTTTTAATGTTAACTGGAGTCCAAATTTCAGTAAATTCACAGTTCTAGTATCTCATTTTACAGATTTCAAAGATATATTATGTTATTTTGCATGTTATATAACTTAAACACATTGAATGGCGTGCACTCTTGAACCCTGTAAACTTTTTTCTCATAGTTTAAATGATATACATTACAGTAATCAGTGCACACATGAGCATACACATACACTTTGAGGGAAAATCATCTAAATAGTCACTTGATTAGTCCAGGGGTAATTAGATCTCTCTCAGGAAGTCTAGTAACTCCAGTGTAGCATCACATTTCAGTGAGGCACATCTCACTCAACCTGAGAAAATGCATTTTTTCATCACTCTTGCACATCGTCCTCATCAAATATTTCACCTTGCACTTCTACGTAAATCTAAAACATTGGATAATGTTTACAAGCTGCTTTCAGAATCTGTTTTAAGGTACAAACTGTCAAAATTTCATTTTTTTTCACATCAAATTTTCAGATACTGTTCTGATTTGATTAATCAGTGGGGTTGCGTAATGGCATGAACCTGTTGATATGATGCATATTATGATACAGGGGTTACTATTCACTGTAAGCAAGGTGATGTATTGCCTTTAAAAAAATTCTGCCATTGGTCATAACATTACTCTGTCAGTTTGCTTTTGCTAATGTCAGTGGTGCATTCTTACATTAATTGTTTCTGTTGAAGTGGAAAAGTCTGATGACGGAAGATAATTACAACACTGCCATGTAGTGTTTGTGAGTTTAAGCTCAATGAAATGAATAGTTAGTTTACATGTATTCATTCAAATTCTACATTGTTTTTTTAACAGTATCACAAAACACATTGTGACGTGTTTTTTTTTTCGTACACTCCTATTAATCAGTGATTTTGTGTATTACTGCTGATCACAGTTCAGTCAGTGTGGATGAGATATGGCGTTAGTCAGTAAAGGTGGATACCATCTCTAATTTCTTTACCAAAGATAAAACACTAATTTCAAATTGATTATATTTTCACCATTAACTCTCACAATTATTAAATCTTTGGCAATTTACTGCCACAGATTAATGGTCGTATTGTCTCTAATTAATTTTATTGGCCAAATTAACTGATATGGGATTTCACTGAAGCATAGTTAAATGATAGCGAGACTATTATTTTGTCTCTCTCTCTCTCTCTCTCTCTCTCTCTCTCTCTCTCTCTCTCTCCATAGTGGCTGCTCAACAGTGTTTTAGGTATCACTGCCCAGCGGTCCAGCTTCCTGTCTGTCCATGTGCAGTAGCTTCAGAGTGATCACAAACACAGCTCCATCACAAGATAGCCCACAATACTCAATGCTGACTAGTGATGGACCGATAGGAGTTTTTCAGTTCCCAATATATGTAAAATATTTTATATTGCATCTGAGAAATACGACTATAAAATACTTTTTGACTGAAATGAAAGGTTTATTAGACATGTCTTCATCTGCCTGTAGAGTGGTAACACTGACACTAGGTGGAGCTCTAATATTGTTCTAAAGCAGCTACACTGATAAGACTGTCTGTAAAAGTGCCACTTTCTGTTTACTGTCCAGCTGATTGCAGGACGATGCCGAATATCTAACAACAGTAATGCCCAATTAATCGGCCAACTGATCAATCGGTCCATTACTGCTGCTCTCCTATAAAACTTTAATAACGAAACAAGAACATTTGTTTTTAAAAACCATTTATCAACAAAATAGCTATGTGCCTCTCATAGATGTGGAAAATAATTGTAGTTTAATCTAAAATAATCGCGATCAGACAATTTCATAATAATGGCGACAGGCCTATTAGCCATTGGGATATAACGGCGATATTATGATGATATAGGAATCGTGACGGGCGTATCCTGATGAGTATCATATTGTGAGCTAGCCAGCCTTATTGTAGCTAGTCAATGTCCAGAATTAGGACGTAATTACATGCTGCTGCAGGGATTCGTCCTCGTTTCCGACGTTTAATTCTCCCGTAGCCGGGTGTAGAGATGAGCTGATCTGTTGGCGCGCTTCTGCTAAGTCAGTCTCCTGCGCCGATGAAAGAGACAAACAAATAAAGCGAACACAATACTCATCTAGCTTTTGATAGCTGAGGCCTTTTTATCTTAATCATGTCATTTGCAACAAAGGCAATTAACCCAGACTGTCTCCGCTCTTTGTTTTAGCTCTGAATAGACGTTTAAATGAAATGAAAAGACATTCAGCGCGGTAATGGTATTTCTGTGAAGAAACAATTACCCATAATGACACGGTTATAAACAAATCTTTCAGATGTCACAGCCTGCTTTATTTTGCCTACAGTTTCCTGTTTCTAATCCTTTTGTCCGCTTGTAATTAATCAATTGTCGTGACAGTGAAAGAGAAAGCCCCCGGTGGGCGTTTGACTTCGTCTTGCCATCAAAGAAAATGAAATGATTTGAAAGAAGAGTATAGAATAGTTGACTTTCAAAAATAGTATCCAAGTCTCTAAATTATGTACCACTTAGACTGAGGGGCGAGGAGGGAAAAAAAACTGGCCCATTATCCTGAGCACAAAGCGCCACAGCGTTTTCTGTTCCTGTGTTCAAGGTTCTTATTTGAGACATCAATGTAAGCACCTTGTGCAAAGTTGTTAGTCTTAAGAGACGTTGTCATTTGTTTGTTTAAGGCTTCTCTCATTTTGTCGCCGGCTTGTGTAAGTACGAGTAATAAAGCTCTCAAGATTATTATCTTATGGCATGTTTGTAATTTCTCAATTTACTTCCACTTCCTCATTTCATGGCACAGTAATGTACATCTCTGTATATTGGAGTTGATAAATGTGCATAAAAATTTTTTTTTTGTTTTTTGTTTTTTTTTTTAACCATAAAACATTTTTGAAGAAGAATTTAAGACTAGTACTTCTCCAAACATCAGAGTATGGTGGAAAAAGTTCATTTACGTTCATAGTTTAATTTTAAAAAGTTGCATATTTTACATTCATTACACATGAAGTGACATATTTCAGCCTTTTTGTGTAGATACTGTTTGAATGGCATTTTACTCCAAATGAAATATTCTAATAATTTGAGATTCTAGCCACAATGATCAACATTAAAACAAAAAAGGCTTGTAATATGTCACTATGTGTAATGAATATAAAATATATTTTACCTTTTTGAATAAAATTATGAACACAATTTAACTTTTTTCCCCATTCAGTCTGTTTGTCTGACATTTGAGAAAATACAAAGGTTCACTAACTCTCTCTATTCTTGTAGTTGATTTGAACTGTGCTGCTAATGTGTCTTACGGTGTGACCGTCTAAGCTGATATACAAACATCACCTGAAACATTAGTCTCCATTATTAAACCCTTGTTTTCATAGTGTCATGATTTGCATTGAATATGAAATCAATAACACTGGTTATCCTTATTCATTATTGAGTCACACTAAGGGACAATAACACTGAACTCTGTCAGAGGTCTGAAATGTGAAAAGTGAAAAATGTGAACATTTCTGAGACTAAAACGTATTTGAGGGTTCAGTCACAACCTCAAATGGGGTTTACGCTAAATAAAGCTGTGGAAATGCCCAGATATTTTGGGGTCACATTGGAGGACAAACTCAGTTCCTCCAATTGTAGAAATAAGTGAATGATAAAAATGATCACATTTAACTAAAATAGACACTTTGTTGTATTTATCAATGTTTTATATGCTTTTTAATTTTTAAAATTTCAAATTTTTTGAACCAAGCTTGAGACAGTCACACCACAGGATGATTTAGATTTGGCTCAAATTTTTAGTAATTTTCATAAAATTTTCATAAAGCAATGATGTTTAACAATTTACTGAAGTTTTAAAATGACAATACTAATTATATTAATTTTCTTCATGTGTGACTAAAAATGCCGTCTCAAAGGCCCTTATACAGGTGAGGCACATTTTTGTCTAGACACTGCAAATGTACCTCAGCATGGGCCTTAAGGTCTAATAGTGTATCTTAAAGATTTTTAAGATACTGCATTGACATTTCCAGGACAAAGGAACAAATTTGAGAAACATCTCCTTGAAAATTGTATACAGTAAAATAAGTCAGGACAGCTTCAAAAACATTCATTACAGCAAATCGTTTCACAAACTAAAGTGGGCCTAAGATGTTGCCTTGAGGAACACTGCCCCAGCGATGAAAAATACCAAGCCAATGACCGTCCACCACTGTGTAAATATATACTCATCAATTTATGGTCAGAATTGGAGACTGTGGGTTCAGAATGGATCAGCGGCCTAAGGTTCTGTTCGAATTCATAGTAATGCTGCACTGAGAAAACAAAATTGTTTGTGCCCTCTCCAGGTGGGTAGATGGTGCTCTCTCCTCATCTCCTCCCACTGTGATGCTGGAAGACTCAGGCTTCTGTTGGCTGATGTGTCAGAGCTGGGGATTCTGCTCTTTCCTCTGAGTGTGTTGACTGCCTATGCAATAGCGACAGTTTGAAAAGAGGCGGTGGCTGATTTCATGCATCTGCCCTCATACCCCCTAATGTTGGGAGCATTGTGATTGGGGGAGTCAAGTTTTTCTCACATTTTTTGCCCTGCATTTGTTTAAGTAACTGTCTCTACTGTCTATGGGGTTTCTGTTAGATTTTGGAGCATTCCTTTGAGAATTTGATTGCATTCAGCCACAAGAGCAGTTACTGAGGCCAGCATCACCTCCACCAACTCATTGCAGAAGTATTGGATGGAACAGAGAACACAGTTCCACAATGGTGGTGGGCTTTATACCCTTCTAGCCCACACCTGACATTAGACATGGAGGTTATCGTTTTGTCCTAATGACAGTACTTCTCTACAGGGTCTAGACAAGCTGTGTTTGTACATCTGTATCAGCTGAGTGCATTCATTACAAGAAGTGTCCACAATCTTTTGGATATTTAGTATATGGTTACAAAGAAGGAAGGTTTAAAAAAAAAAAACAAACAAAAAAAAAAACCTCAAAAACGAAATGAGGTTAACGGCTCGAATGCTGCTAGGAGCGCAAGCAGGCCCTGATTCATGAACTTCTAAGAAGGCCCGGCCGAATGAGGTGGTGTTGATCGATCTGTTGCCAGGCGGTGTAGCATCAAATAAGGTGGCATACTTGTTCAGATTGCTTTGAAACTGCCGCTGTAACATTACAGTCGTTTCAATCTGCTGGAACTGCACCACTTTGCTGTGAGAGCGGCTGAGGGGTTAACCAGTTACCTCAGCCTTGCTGACAACCCTTCAGCCACCAACACACACACACAGAGTCGTCTGATTACACACAGTCCAATCAGCGCGAGTGTGTGGGGTGTCCTCACTTTGCTGGCGTAGCTGCTACCTGTGGGGTAAAAAGCATTCCTCTTTGATGGCGCGTTATCACTCTCGAGGGCTTTGTTAGGACAGATGAACAGCTATTGTGAAAGGTGTGTGTGTGTGTTTGGGACCATGTTTGGTCTCAAATCGAGGATTTTTTTTTTCCTCCCCTTTTTAGGGTGGTTCTGTTGCATTATTGTACTTTTTTTTTTTTTTTTTTTTTTACAGCAAACCTTGGCCAGCACTTCACAGCTCCTCCAGCAGCTCAGTTAACGAAGCTAATTCTCATTATTTCTCTCTCTGGTTTAATTTCCCAGACCAAATTTATCTATCCAACCTCTGAACAAGTGCTCCAGCTCTCTCCCCTTTTCACCATGTTCATACATTTTCTTTAGTTTCATTAATACTTCTTCTATAGTGGTAGTATTTGCCTGAATGAAAAGCCTTCCTGACCTTCCTGCGTCTTTTTTAATTGAAGCCGTTCGTGTGTGTGTGGGGGGCCCCCCCCCAGTTTGAGTCTAAAGGCTTAAAGGTGAGATGTTTCACGTTTGGATGAGTGAAAATTGTTTTTTGTTTTCCTCAAGAGTGATTTTCAACGCTTTGACAGTGTCCCCCTCTCGAAATGTAGAATTTGCAGACAGAAAAAGTCAATTTTTATCCAACTCTCGCGCTCTGAATTCAAAGAACTGCTCTTGAAATTTCCCCCACTGCTGTCACCGGCATAATTGGGCTCCTGTGTGTCGGCGCCGGAGCCCAACTGAATGCCATCGCGGTCTCCCGTCAGTTTCGATTCACAGGCTTTCAGGCGTCTGTCTTTCTGCCTCTGCCATTTTTTTTTCCTTTTTTTTTTTATCGTGTCTCGTTTTCGCGATTTTCACACGTAACGTTTGGAGCTTCTAAATACGATTGAATCGAGGCACAATTACATCTCTTAACACGAATGCTGGTGCAATTATGACTGGAAAAAAAGAATAATTGATTTATTTTTGCAGAAACATGTTAATGCGTGTTTAGTCCAGTCCCGAGTGAGAAATGGACGTTTTGTGCCTTTTGAAAAGCCCTTATTTGTATGCTGTATATTGAGGCCGTACGTGGCTCGCTGTTCAGAAGAATGGAGGCCTAATTCAGTTAACACGCTGTTCGTTCAGCACGTTTCCTTTAGACCCATCGTCATAACTAGGCCTTTACCTTTGCGCAGACAGTCGCTGCAGGTTTTACAGCCAAGCTGCAAATGTCCATCTTCATTATGGTGCTTTTCTTCACTTTGCAAAGTCTCACAGTTATCCTAACACTAAGGCTTTTGAGCTGATGTGGATGTGAAGTTAGCCCACCGACTCTGGTTTTATTGTAATGGAAATTGACATGATGTCAATGAATTATGCAAGACATGAAAATGAAAATGTTTAAAAGTATCCAGAAGTTAGTGGCATCATGCTTAGAGTTAATGGCCCTCATTTAAGATTTTTTAAAAATTTGTTCTTGAGAAAAGTCTTACCAAAAAGTTTGTCAGATTTATGACACATTTTTAAATCACAGATCTTTATAATGATGGATTCCATCGTTCCTTGCATATTGAACAAATCCCAAATAAGAAATCATTGGTGAATGTCAGAAGATTTGTGAAAACTGTAAGTGAATTTTAATAGGAAGTTTCTGCTGAATTAGGCCTAATTTCTTATTGATGCTCTAAGTGAACCACCTTCTACAGAGAACAAACTTCTGCACATTTTAATAAACACACTTAATTTACTGACATTTAACACTTTAGAGAGCGTAAATTGTGGCCTGTGCAAATATGATGGCACCTTAAATATTATATGTTGATACAATAATAAAAATGTATAGAATCTGTACTAAAATGTGCAGAAAATGTTTTTGAAAACATTAACTTATTTGACTTATTTTCACCGTCATATTTGAGCTTTTACATAACTGTGTAATGGGAGCTTTATAAAGGTATTGATTACTTTTGTTCAGTATTGTCACTTATTGTCACTTTTATTAGCTATTAAACAATGTTTTCTGAAATTAACATCTTTATATATAGTAATATATAATGGAATAGAAAATTTTGGCAACACATTTTACTGTTTTTTGTTGTCTTTTTACAGCTGAAACTCTTGAAGTTTTGGAAATTGTTCAGATTTTCATGGATTAATGATTTTATACTTTGTAGGACCATCCAATTAATGGTTTACAGTTTGGGCAAAAGTGGCTCTTGATAGGAATGTGATATGACATATCAGCAGAAGAGATGTATACCTAATCATTTAAGTTATGGCTGGTAATTCCAACGAATCATTTTGTGTCCTACTTTTAGCATGTATAGTTCTCTGCTGCATTAAAATAGTAATGATCAGCATAACATTGGTATTGGCTACAGTCAGTTGTCGGTTATTGTCAATTATTGTGTCTCATTAGACTCAAATTCTATATTAGTATATCTTTAGCTTTAGAAGATACCAAGAAGATTATTTGGCTTCAGAAAATGTTTTCATGCTGCTTTTCACTTTTATGAACCATATAAAGTGGTTTTCTGAATCATGCCTCCACTTGAAAAAGATTCTTGGAGTTGCCACAGTTCTGTATATAAACCCTTAAAACAGCGTTAAAGTGTATGTGTGGAGGAAATGCTGATTAAATAAATTTAACAGTTAAAAGAAGGCTTAGGTAAAGCAGATCCAGTAGAGAGAACTGGATAACTACAAAAACACATGATGCAACAAAATATCTTGTTTCCTAATAATTCGTTTGTCCCATCGATCCGCTTTCCTTCTTCATAACCTCTGCTTTAACCCCCCCCACTAAAATTAAATAAATAAAGAAGTCTCGAGGACATTTGGAGTGGGATGACAGGCTAGAGGTTTGAATATAGATCTCTCCTTTTGTTCCACCTTTTTTGAAGATTAAAGGAGGAGCGTGTTTTTTTTTTGTGTTTTTTTTTTTTTCTCCTCAGTGATTCATCAAACCTTGAGTTGATGCACACCCTCCAACTCGACAGGCTGAAACGAGAAACCTCATCGTGGCTTTCTCTTTGAGCTGATAGTGTTTAGGATCAGTCTTGTATTTAAAATAAGACTGCTCGATCATACTTGGACTGCACATTGTCATTTGTTAAATGCAGTACTGCAGTATTGACATTTTCATTAGTGATATTGCAGAAGGCTGCAGTGTAGTGCAGGTGTAGGTGGGTGATTTTTTTTTTTTTTTTTTTTTTTTTTTTTTTTTTTTTTTTTTTTTTTTTTCTTGCAGAAAGGCATATTGTGATATGAGCCATGATCCAAAACATCCCAATTTGCAAATGTACTGTCAAGACTCAGTTCAGTCTGTCTGTACTGTTTAAAATGCAATGTTTTCCAAATGCTAATTAAACCTGTTAAACTTTATTTTAAATGTTATTTATTTAAAAAAAACACCTGTTAAATTGGATTTTTCAGCTTCTCAGAACTTAAGAAGAAAGAAAAGCTAGAGCTATAATTTTAACTAAGGTTATATGATATATTGGTGGCTGATATTATTTGCTGATAAATGGAAGAAATGCAATTATCACTTCCATATTGAAATTGTAAAAAAATATTTATTCTGATAATTCTTGTCATTATTTGATTACATATTGTAAATTTGTGTCCTATTTTTAGTTTGTACAGTGGGAGTTATCCTTCTTTTACATTGGACAGCATCCTCTGCTGGCCACTCTGAGACTTGCTGTAATAGCAGCTGGTAATGTGAATTCCATTTCAGTGCATGTCTTATGTACACATTGTTTTAAATGTAAAACCAAAGTGATAAGGTTTGGAAATGGTCAAATGTCGCCATTTGTACGATTTGCTTGTAGATGATGGATGTCTTGAAGTGTGATCATGATAGAAATTTGTCAGATGGCCCTTCTGTTGAACTTTTCAATAGTTACATTTATATATTTTACATGTCAATACCTTTAAATATATATTTTTTAATCTAGATGCAAATTTTGGCAACACATTGTATTTTACTGTTTGTTGTATTTTTGACAGCTGATAAGTTGTGTGGATAACAGAGTAAATGGAAAAAAAACATTAATTAAAAAATATGTAAAAATTTGAAAGAACAGATGTTACTTAAACTATGAAAATGTAGAAATATGTCTGTTCTATGACAGACATTTGGTGTTGAAGCCAGTGCTGAATGTTTTTAGTTTAGAATCAGAGTATCAATTTGGTATCGAGCATCGTGAAACTGCACTTGCTTTCAAAATCAATTTTCTGGTATTGTAACAGCCCTGCCTACTATCTCCAAAAATTTGAATATGATGAAAAGGTTAATTTGTGTTCATATTTTCATTCAAAATCATGTGTCATATAGTTTATATTCATTACATTTAAAGTGACATATTGCTGGTCTTATGTTGTTACTGATTATTTGAGATTCTGGATTTCTGATTTTCATGAGCTATAAGTCATACTGATGAACATTAAAAAAAAAAAAAAAAAAAACCTGACTTAAAAAATGTTACTTTATAAATAATACTTAATAAATATAAAATATGAAAGCTTAACTTTTTGAATTATAAATTTTTTTAATTGATTTTTTATTTTATAAATGTTTTTTATTAATAAATTTTTGAGATGCACTCGTATGTAGATCAGCTCTTTAAAATACTTAAAATTTTATGGCATTATGGCTACCTCATATGTTCCTTTGTGTTGTTTTGAGGAATTTGTGTGTAAATATTCTGGTGAAGGTAATGTTTTGCATGTATTACACCAGCAGTGTATAGCGATATGTTTGTAATCTGATACCTTAGCTGTGATACTTTTTGCTCCAGTACTTTGACTGATGTGTACATACATGGAAACAGACTAGCAGGTGTCATGATTGGATTGCATTATCTATCATTTCCTTGTTTGGGGATCCTAAACTGGGGGCAATTAGTGCCGTGTTTACACAGTGTGGTATAGAAAAGCAGTGAGTGGGGGGTGGGGGAGATGGCGAAAATAAAAGAAATCCTGAGCAGAAGACTATGAATACAGACAGGCCATCACTGTTACCACTGCTTTTGTGCTTTTAATTTGGGCCTTTAGTGATGCACCCAGGATGAAGAAACTGGGGGAAAAAATAGCCTCCCCATCTGGTCCCCTCCCTCTCTCTCCTCAGCACCCCATCCCTCCCTCTTTTTGAGAGCAGAGATGGGGAATGTGTTGGAATGCTCTGTTCCTCTTTTCTCCGCCACTTGAATGGGCCCTTTTAGTATTTCACACCAAGGTGTCCTTCAGGGCACGAGGTCAGGCTACCAAAACAGCTCCTAGTGCCGGATTAGAACCAATTAACGTCTCCCTGGACAATGGCGGCTTGGCAGCTCCGCTGAGCCCGGCTCTGACCCAACGCCGCCGTTACGCACCTAGCCCTTGCAGCGCCGCCACTCCAGCTGGAGTGTCCCAAGAGAGGCGGGCAAAGTTTTTCAATCCTAATGGGAAATGTTGCTACTTCACGCCTTCTGAATGTATAGCCATTTTTTTTGCAAGGCCTTCTTTTTGCCGGGCTCTGAAAGGGCTTGAGTGCGGAGGCCGCCCGGTTCATCCAATCAGCTGTGATTGGCTCGTATGGCTGAGGTGTTGGGTTTCACAGTTTTTGCAGTTTAAACATTTTTAGTTCTTTAAGGCGTTAAAACCACAGCCTTGGTTAGCAATATTAGCAGTTGATTTTCATTAACCACTTTCATTTATTCAGTATCTGCTACTGAATGAATACATATATACAAGTATGCATGTCTTGGAGATAAAGAGGTTAATATGTGTATGTTGTGCATATGTATATTGATGATGTTTTTTATTTTTTAATATATCAACATACAGATATACTTTGTTTCTTAAATTTAGTACCATGCATGAAATTCCTTCTAAATTTTAAACCATTTAATCTAACAGAAATAAGTGACTCCACTATGAGTTATTTGTACTATTATATATTCATTATCCACCATTAATTGATCAGTTTTTTTGTATCCAGTATTATTCCACTGAGTTATTCAGTGTCTAATATAAAATATTTAATATCTACAATAAAATATTCAGTTTTTACTGTTATCCAATATCCACTATTTATTATTCAATATCTGCTATAAATTATTCAGTATTTGAGTAATTCACTGTCCACTATGAATTATTTTATATCCACTATGGGTTATTCAGTATCCCCTATAAAATATTCCATTTTCACTATGATTCCTAAATTTGTAAGTTCTGCCGTTCCACAGAAGGTTAATTGTAGTTTGTTGGTTCTCGTGGTCTTGGTTCCTGCCAGTTTTTAGAGGAAACTGAAGGTTCTGAGACCCGACTGGTACACTTGGCAACGTCAGACATGTTTGTGTTTGAAAGATTTCAGCAGCGTTTTCCATTAGTGGTGTGTGTTGTGTTGTGAGAGATGTTTAAGAGGTTGATGCACAATTATACGGTGGCAATTTTCCTGCATCATAATTATGATCACATCTCGGTAAATAGCCATATGAATCTCTTTTGAAACATATGGGCAATTTGTAGGGTAAGTGTAGCTATTAAGTCCATTTTATAAACACATCCATCCAGAGTGCGTACCGCAATTTTGTCTGGGCTGGGTCGAAAAGGAGGCGTAGAACAAAACCCGTAATGTCTTGGAAAATGTTGGAATTTGCGGAAAACCGCGTTTCTGTGCATTTGTGAAAGGGCATTATTTGGTGTTGGGTGTGATTAGGCTGGTGTTTTCTTTCAGAGTCATAATGATAATTATGAGGCTAATCTTTTATTTAAGGGGACAATGTGCATCTTGGAGATTCAGGCAGCGATAATTTCTACTGAAGCCTTTTACCATCCCTCAGAAGACTTATTTTAGCTTGTGCATTGTGTCCATGTTGCGAAACACGATGAAAAGGAAGTTTTTAGACACATTGTAGTGAATGAAGTGTTCACTGGATTCAGTTTTCTTTGTGATAATGTCCACTTTGATTATTAGGTTTTAGAAATTATCATTCATTCTTTGTAGCCTCTTATAGTTATTAAACTTTTTCATTGTTTATATTTCTAAGCACCAAATAACTGAAAGTAACTTTTAAGGTTTAATTCTGCACTAATTTGCATTATGATTTCTTGTTTGTTCACACAAAGTTAGGCTTAACCTCTCAAGATTACTTTAAATTTGTTAAGGTTATTTCAGATCTATTTCTGTAGTAAATTTCATAATTTGTTAGGGCTCGGACGATATGAGATGACTGATATTTGGGAACAATTCTCAATTTGATATTTGTAGTCTGAAAACTTGCATTAAAAGAACAATTTTACTCCAAGCATGTCACCATTTTTCTCCTCAGATAAAATACCTGATGAGTTTGATGCTGCTACATGTGCTGGAGTTAAAGTGAAGGCATTTCTGCCAAGTTTAACATTTAATTAATGTTGCTTGATACATTGTCAGTATTGGTATATCACGATACTGACATAGTGATATTATCTATCTCTTTAGGCATTTTTAAACCATTTTACTTTTTATTTTTAATTAATAATAAATAAATGATAAAATAAAATAATATAAAATCATAATATAGTAGTAATTTTGGCTTCCAATATACCATGTGTTTACTTATTTGTTTTTATTTTCCTTAGAAAACGTACAGTTTGACTGGGAGTCTCTGAAGAAATAATGTTCTTCCTGCTTCACATTGTTGTTATGCACTTAAATGTATAAGAGCTAAGAACGATGCGTTTTGGCGAGTTTTCTCAGTTCTGACTTGAGTCCAAATGTTTCAATTCTTGGCCTACGTTTGTTTAAATTAGAGGTGCACTGATATAGCATTTTGCAATCAGTTGCAGTTGATACAGATATCATGCTAATAATTTTGTAATGTGTTTCATGTATTTTATTGTAAAATTCATAGTTTACAGGGATGGCCAGGAGAGGGCATTGTGTGGAGGAAAGATACCCACTGTACAAGCTAAAAATACGTAACATGATTGTCGGTTAAAAAATAATGGCTATAATTTCAGTAAAATGTCATTTAGTTTTTCTATATTTCCTAAAATGATATTAACGACCACTGTACCATCCATCCCTGTTTTAAATATTTCTTATTGCTGGATTATGTACTGCCAGTCTTTGAACTGGGCAATGAAGGGTCTCACTAAAGCAAACATTGTGATATTTGTTTGTTCATCAGTCCACAGTTTATAATGTACGCTAGCATCTTTGTAACACTCTGTTCATTAATCTATTATTTAAGTCATATTTTATTGATCTGTGTACAGTGAATGACTGTCGGCCTCTGAGCTGATTGTTTGGGTTAACGGGAGTTAACCAAAAACAAAAATATCTTTTATGTCATTGATTTAATCAACCTTCTATTAGGGTCTGAACTGGACAATATAGGTTGACAACAGCTGAAACAAAAATGTCTTTCTGTGCGTCACTCTCTCCTCCTTCCTGACCTGTGTTACTAATTGGATATGAAGTGCAGGTGTGTGTTCGTGTGTGTTTGTGTGTGTGTTCAGTGGATTTCAGGCTAATTAGAGGCAGAATGGCCTCCCCGTTGAGCTGTAGTTTTGGGCGTTAAAGCCAGGCTCTCATTTCTGCCAGGCTTTGATATGACTGACACACACACACACACACACACACACATTCATTCATGTCCAAAAGCCTTGACACACTGAGGCCTGATGGACGACCCAGAACAAGTCAGAGTTGACCCCTGCTGCCCCTGTCCACACACACTCGCGCGCGCACACACACGCGCACACAAAAAAAACCAGACAGATACCACATTGGCTCTGGTGACAGAGCAGCTAATGTTTCCTCAGAGCAAACGAAAATCCAAAGTGAGGACCACGCCCTGTCCCTGCTGCTATTGTTAGGCCTTTTGCTAATGACTGCCCACCTGGGATGACGTGTGTGTGTGTGTGCACTTTTATTATTGATTGATTTTATTTTACTGCAATTAAAAACCTCACATTTTAGTTTAAGTAGTAGTAGTACATCTTATACTATACATAGTACATCTATAACTGTGTCTGAAGGCTATCTTTCGACCAACACAAATATTGTTATATGATTAATATATATAATGTACTATTACAGTAATGTTGTTGCCTGCAGAGATATCCTGATATGATAATTTTAGTTCCAATACAATGACCAATAACCATAATCTGATTGTGGCTGATGCAATATCATGCTGATAATTTATTTTAACTGTTTTAATGTAAATTATATAATAGTCATGTATAGCCATCAGTGGCCAGTACAAAGTGTTCAGCAGAGGACATTGTGGGGTCTAGAACAGCGATTCTCAACTGGTGGGTCGCGACCCAAAAGTGGGTCTCGGACATGTTCTGGGCGGGTCGCAGACAGATTGTAAAAAATAAATACTTTTTAAAACCATTAAAAAAAATAATGCTTATCTGATTTTGTCCTCGTATTTTAAATTGAAAAAAGAGACACAGAGAGGCAGGCATCAGATGAGCACGCAGCAATCTTGTTGCCATGGTAACCACCATTTGCTGGTTATCAATGTTGCCAAATCTGCCTATTATATGCGACATTGGACTTGGTTTTTCTAAAGTCGCTTGCAAATGTCGTTAGTGGCAGGTTGCGGTTTTTTGAGCTTGTTTTTGAATGTGAAGTTGCTTATTTGGGCTTGACTTTTTTTCTGAGTGAAACTCTTTGATTATCTCCCAGCTTCCCATAACAAAGCGAAAGATGAGAAGCACAAAAAATCTGCACACTGGGGCTAACAAACATGGGTTTCAGTGCCCCAAAACACAATGACACAAAACAAAGAAATGAGCCAAAAAATAGCCACCTACGTAGCATGCCAGTATTTATATTAAAAGTGTTTAGCATAATTTTTGTGTTGTTTATGTATAATGTCATAATAAATGTTTACCTTTATACTGTTTAAAAGCGGCCTCTGTTTTACCGAATGTGGTGGGTTGCCAGTTGGGCTAAATTTGGGCTTGTTTTCATAGAGCTGGTTGCTTGTTTCTTTCGCGAGATCTGGCAACACTGCTGGTTACTCTTTTGTTTAAATTTGTGATGTTCAGAGGCAAAGAATTTAACAGTTTATAAATATTTAATAATATGTAATATTTTATTAATGATAAATATAAATTGTATTTATTATTAACACTTATGATTATAATATAGTAATAATAACTTATCATAATTTGTAAGTAATGTATTAATATTTATTAATAATATTAATTTAATTTGTTACAGCACCCCTTCAAACCCACCAAATGAAGCCAGTCGTGTACCACCTGAAATCTCTTAAATTCTCATTACATGCATATGTTTGTTTAAATGTGTTTTTGAAGGCTATTTTTCAAAAATAATTTTTTTTGGTTTGTTTTCTACAAAAGTGAGTCCTGACTTAATGACCATGAGAAAATATGGGTCCCGGGCTGAGACCAGTTGAGAACCCCTGGTCTAGAAGACAGAAAATTCCCTATTGTGCAAGCTAAAAATAGGACATTTGTTGGTCATAATTTCAATAATGTAGTTTTCTCATTTATCTGAATAATACATCAGCTGCCACATCCTTGATGACTAAATTTGTGTGTATTTAAAAATCTGATATGACGAGATATATAGGTTATAATATATAATATTTCTGGTACTGCAAGTAAGGTGATGTATTTCAGTATTTTAAATATTGTTAGTAAAACTGTCAGCGGTGCATCCTTACACTACTTGTTTCTGTTGGAGTGGAAGAGACTAATGGCTGAAGAAAGATTGCAACACTGCCATCTAGTCAACTCAATTAGATGATAACATCAACTCAAATGAACCACCAGTATTCACGTTAACTATGAATTGATTAATTATGAATCCAGACTGAGGAATAATTGAGAATTAAAATCACAAAATATAATATTGCAATACCTAAGTATATGGAAATATTCAAATAGCCCTATTATGAGCTAATGCAAAGCAACATTGCCTGCTTATATTTCACTTTCAGTTACTAGTGCATCTTCGAAAATTAGAACATTTGAGGGGAAAAAAGTTCATTTGTGTTCATAATTTAATTCAAACATGTAAATTATCATATTTTGTTCACTGCATGCATATATTTTCAAGCCAGACTGCAAATGAAAATTGTCTGGATTTCTGATTTTCATGAGCTATAAATCATACTGATCAACATTATGACAGAAAAAAGGCTGAAAATGTCACTTTATGTGTAATGAATATAAAATAGTTCTTACCTTTTTTAATTAAAATAAGAACAAGAACTTTTAGAAAATAAATTTTTTTTTAGAACATTAGACATTTACAGTGAGGAAAATAAGTATTTGAACACCCACCGAATTTCGAATTCCACTTAGTCAGACTTAGTCGACTTCCACTTAGAAATCATGGAGGGGTCTGAAAGACCAAAGAGCTGTCCAAAGACACCAGAGACAAGATTGTAAACCTACTCAAGGCTGAAAAGGGCTACGGGGCAATTGCCAAGCAGCTTGGTGA